>OY829507.1:56127-244712 GCA_963691665.1 Clepsis dumicolana | reverse complement strand
ATCTAAAGAAAGTAATGTTGAGTTCGGCGGTATATTAATGTCTTTAATTTTATTTACTAAATCTGAACTATTCTTTAAACTATATATTGGCTTAAAAGAAGATTTTTCCCGAACAATGCTATTTAACTTCCTCGCTACTTTATACGCTGGAGCACTCACGTATGAAACAACAGGGCGAACAGGAACACCATCCTTGTGAATTTTAGGTAAACCATATAAAATTGGTGCCTGCGGATTCATAGGAATCACATTGCTCCTCTTTTGTTCGGTGTCAAAGGTAAATGCAGAATTTTTCAGAAGGTTTTTTAGGTCTTTATGAAACGCGGCGGTGGGATCCCTACGTAAATTCAAAAAACCCTCTCCTTGAATGATGTCATTTACTTTATCATTATATTGACCCCTTTCTAAAACAACAATACAATTGCCCTTATCGGCCTTAGAAATTACCAAATCATTGTCATGGACCTTTTGCTGAATAGAACGTAATGAATGCAAGTCACCAACATCCGAAATACCCCCAGTAGAAGTTGTATTTTTTAATGAATTAGCAACCAAAACCTTAGTATCAAAGTCACCGCGATTACAAACAATCGCAACCTCAGAATCTACCGCCAAACCCTCCACTAATTTCTGACTAAATTTAGAGAAAAACAAAACAACAACATATAGTAAAACAAAAACAATAAAAACAAAAAACAAAACAATATAAAAACAATATATAGTGGGGAACAGCAATTTAGTATATTATTATAGGTATGTTGATGATTTAATTTTATGTTGGAAGGGGAGTATGAGGCAGCTAGATTTGTTTATTAGTGCTCTCAATAACAAACATCCAAAAATAAAGTTCAAACGAGAATTAGAGGAAAATCGTTCATTAAATTTTCTGGATTTAACTATTACAAGAGTAAATAATAGGCACCAGTTTCAAATTTACCGTAAGCCTACGTACACAGATACTGTCATACCTGCAAATTCTACTCACCCATGGCAGCATAAACTGGCTGCTTTCCATTGTTATGTACATAGACTACTAACTGTACCTCTTTCGAAAGAGCATTATGATTCTGAGTTACATACTATATATCAGATAGCAACAACAAATGGTTATAGTACAGCAATGGTTAATAGTCTGGTTCAAAAGAAGCAGGGACGGATAGTGAATAGCATGCTTTACTCTGCGTTGCCATCTCAGCCTACTAACAAATTTAGATCTAGTATTACTTATGTTGGCCGGTTGTCTGACAAGATTTATAATATTTTAAAATCAAATAACATCAATGTTGCCTTTAAGACTACTAATTCTTTACGTTCTAGACTTTGTAATAACAAAGAAAAGGTGGATAAAGGGAACAGGTCGGGCGTATATAAACTCACTTGTGGCGACTGTAGTCAAGTATACATTGGACAAACCGGTCGAAGCTTTGATACTAGATTTAAAGAGCATGTCTCGTCATATAGGCATGATCATCCAGAGAAATCAAACTTTGCCAAGCATTTATTAGAAACGAATCATTCGTTGTTAGACTCAGATACGTACGAAATTTTACATTATTGTGATAAGGGTTTGCGGCTATCGGTTTTAGAACAATTGGAAATAATTAGGTACAACAACATGGGGTCTATTATTAATGAACAAGTTAATTTGGTTTCTTCGCCTTTGTTACGACTTGGTTCTAATTTTAATAATGTGTCATAGTAATAATGAGAACATGACTTCTCTTTTTACCGTACTCGGTTAAAAATAACGGGGTACCTGGCGTAGATTAAAAATAAAAATAAAAAGGGTAGTTTGGAATTCATTTCTTAAAAAAGGGTAGTTTAGGACTTACATAAAAGGGTAGTTTGGAATTTATAAAATATTAGTGGGTACGTTGGTTTTGTCATTAACTAAGTTGAGTACATGGTTTACATATGTCAGTAGTGGAAGTGGTGGCATGTTGAGCGGTTGTTGTTGTGCTTCGTAAATGGCCTCGTGGAGAGTGCCGAAACGCGTCAGCGTTTAGTATAGTGGTGGTGGTGATAGTTGGGTCTGTGTGGCATGTGTTGATTCGTGTAGCAGTGGAGGTGGAGGTGTTGCATGGAAACATACATTTGCCGCACAGATATAACTATTTGTCATTAGTGGTCGCGGGTGAGCAAAGTAATTGTTTTTTAGTTCATAAATATGGACCTCCGCAAAGTAACGCCTGATTCAATAAATTCTTTATATTCTTGTTATTGACCTGAAATTATTTGTTGAATTAATTTAATTATATTATGTTGTCAAAAATTTTTATTTACACTAAGCAATTCAGGTTTTGTGACTTCAATTTTCAACAGTTTGCCGCCAATCCATCTGGGAAGCGAGATTACCCTCTCCTTGGGAACATAATTAAACTTCGCATACGTATAAATATTTGCATTCGGCACGTGTCGCGGAATATGAATAATGAATTACCGGCGCGGGAGTCGCTTTATTAGCCGCCCTATAGAACTTTATGGCTCGTCTTTCGGCGTACCTACTCCCGGTCCCCTGTCAGTGACACGCCTTTCACTGTATTCTAGAGCACTTCTGACGAGAGTTGCCTTTAACATTGCAATATAAATAGGGATAACTGTTTTAAATGATTTGCGGTTAATTAGATAAGATAGATTCAAAACGGGATATTGATCCGCCATTACCTAACTGGGTTTGGATGAGCTCCCGATATTTCGACCTACCTACCTGCTTATATATTTAGTAAGGTAAGATAGGGTATGTCTAATCACAAATGGGGATGATGGCTAGTTTGTCAAATCAGCGACTTTTTGAAATGCTAAAGAATCGGTTAGTATGAAGTTTGCATCTGAATTAATCGAATCACTCAATCATGTTGGCATAATTTTCAATGACCAAACTGAGTCCTTTTATTAGTTTTTTTTAATTAAAAATCTCTCATGCAATGGGTATCAGTCTATGCAAATGCTAGTTTTCGTGGTAACTTAACTCAGCACTTATTTTCGGACCCCTTTCAAAATACCGCCACACAAAATGCGAAACACGCACACGAATGTGGCCATGGCCTGTAACATTTTTCCTCAGGAGAAAGCGAATGTTACCATCTCCTGTTATAAGTGCTTTGTGATTCTATGACAGAACAAAACTGCTTCAAGACCCCACTCTTAAGATTAGCAAAAGCATCCTACGTACACATTAACATCACAAAAAGGCCGCCCTCCGCTAAATCCACACCGTCTAACGGCGGCGCGGTGAGAGGTATCCTAATACATTGCGGACATTGAAAATAACCAAAGTGTGGTAGGCGTCTCGACAGCGCAATGAACTGAGAAATCGCTAGCCGCGCCGCTGATCACGCAGTCGTGGCCACGCCGTAATGTATTCAAGTATCACAACTAAGTAGCTCTCCGTTAATATTTCAGCACGAGGCGAGATGGGCCTTCCCATAAATTAATTCCCCGGATTATGAGCGAAGTCCATCCGCGTAACTTATGGGAAGATTCGGCTGTCGAAGTTTTACGCGGAACGGCTTAAGGCCGGTCACCGGTCGCCGGATTAGTCGGCTGAATTATGTCCGGACTTTGGAGACGTGGTCACACCTGTGCCAAATGTGACAATAAAATATGGTATTAGTGTAGACACATGTGGACAATTTAAATACTTAGCGTGCAGAATTACCTTACCAGGCTGACCTTTACAGAATTAAACGTGCTTTAAATTTAAAGATACATTGCTAATAAATAACCTCAAGCGGCGCTAATATTCCTGCTTAGGCAGGGCCGCATTTTTACGCCGTTTGGGGTCGAAAGTCTAGGCCTAGAGGGGAAAGATCTCCTCGCGCCTGGTTCAAACGTCAGGGGACCAGTAGGTCGTGCACGAAGTTTTAGAATCCTGCGTTATCGTATCGAAATCGAGAAACCTCATACAAATTTTTCATTTCCAAATACGCTCACGGGCGAGCGCTGTTCCAAACGTCATACAGATTTCTCGGTAATGTATAGTACTCGATTACGTTACGCAGGATTCGAAAACTTTGTGCTCAACCCTCGGAAGGCTAGCAGCTATTACAACCAGCGCCTAAACCTGGGTATCTCCTAGGAACCATGCCTACCACCGATAATCTAGACACTTATTTGTAAATTTATTTAGATGTACTTATCAATTGTTTATGTAGTGACATTTTTAGTTATTAATGGCCCTTATGAATAAGCTCTTATTCCATAGACACCTTTACACTATCTGTAAAGTTAAAAGAGACATTCCAGAAACTATTTGCGAACGACACATTTAATCTCAATCACGTTTTAACCCAAACGCGGCCGGGAAACCGCTCGCGTCGGCTGACGGCGAGAACCACGCATTTATAAGGTCATTAAACTCCACAAAGCCGACGATAACCCAGCGTCGGTCGTGCAAAAAGCAAAAAAGCCGCCACAAAGGCACACTATAGTGGCGAGTGTGTTAGTGATAGTTTTATGCGGACACCGGGGGCCATTGTCTTGGCTCCGTAAATCATCACTGGCGATAGCGCTGACGCCCGCCCCGATCTTAAATTATGTTATGAAGATAGGAATAAATAAGTGTTTTGTGGCTCGTCACGTCATCCTTCACCGCGATAAGGGACTGGCTGTTTTAACACCAGGGAAATAGCGCATGCGTGTAGGTATCTATGTGAGGTTGAGGGATCGGTGTTGCCGTAAATTAATGTCAGATAATGAATCGTAATTTCGTGCATTTGTGTTGCGGTTTAAATAGTTTAATTTTCGTGCTGCCCACGATATTTTAATGACAGTTGATAGAGAAATAATGTACTTATCACTCGCGTGTGTCAGTCGAGTATACCGATTAGATACTGACTCCGCGAGAGATCCGTTTATCTCACTATGATGGAATCTCAATGTAGTTTTAGTTTTAAACATGAAAAGTAATTTAGAAGTTGTCTACGTGTCTAGAATGGACTGGTAGTCTTAAAATTAGAAATCTTTGTATTTCAAAAACCTCTGTAACTGGCGTCGCTGAAAACCGGCGTCACGAAATGGTCCCCAGATCTCTTCGTGGCACACAGCTGAGTGGCGGCCATCTTAGCTTGCTTTAAGTCTATGTAATCTGCATGTGTTTGATGTCTATGTTTTGTTAGCTAAATAAATGTTTATTATTCTTGCTCTTTAAGTGTTCACAATAAACGCTAAAACAGTCGGTCTAATTTAACAAAACACAAATCCGGGCCCTAACAAATACCCAATTATGGCGCCTAAATCTCGAAGTTCGGACAGGCTGGATAACGCTATAAATCACGTAAAGCCCTGCATCTCTATATGTTTTGATAAATAAAGTAATCGAGTGTCTCTGCAGCTGGGTCCCGTTTTGTTTCGCAGCTGTTGAATGGAGCCGTCGAAATGGAATAGATAACGTAACGGTTTCAGCGACTTGCTATGAAATTTATTTTTCTAAGTCTCTGATAAAGCCACAGAAATCGAAGTCGCATAGTCGCGTGACCTTGTTGCCACACTCGTGACGCGTATGCCACCAGAGGGTCGAGCACGGAGGGTCAAGCACGACTTTTCGAATCCTGCGTAACGTTACGGTTGTCGTATCGAGATCGAGAAATCTCATACTAAATTTTAGTTCCAAATACGCTCATGGGCGGGCGATGTTCCAAACGTCATACCAACTCGCTAACGTTTACTATTCGATTTTACGTGACGCAGGATTCGAAAAGTCGTGCTCGACCCTCGGGTTGTCGAATCCTGCGTAACGTAATCGAGTAGAGCGTTAGCACGAAAATTTGTATGACGTTTGGAATGTATGAGGTTTCTCGATTTCGATACGACAACGTAACGTTACGCAGGTTTCGAAAACTTCGTGCTACTCGAAACGTCGGTGCACGGTGTGAAAGCAAGCGCTCAAAAGTTCTGTTTCGCGACGTTTTCTGTTTGCGAAAACTCTTCCATAGTTTAAAATTTTAATAATAAGTTTTGGTTTTGTAGCTCGAGCATGAGTTTTCACCTAGAACAGAGTATAGTAACGTTATCGTATCGCCATCAAGAAAATGTGTATGATGTTTGTAACAATAGAGCCCCCGTGGGCGTATTTGGTTGATGGCGATACTATAACTCGATTGTAGGTGAAAACCCGTGCTCCAGTATTAACTGAACATTAGTTCTTGGCGTTTTTTTTTCTATGCAAAACATAATTAAGATCACTGCAACGGCCGAGCGGCTGAAAACTGATAAATCACCAACATAAATGTAAAGTTGGAAATCTAATTTACTCTCCACTTTATTAATGCCCCTCCACGTCAAAGCGTCAAGAAAAGCCTTTAAAAATAACAAAGCACCGACCGGGACAGCGCCCGGGAGTCCCCCGGGACGCGATAATTCAATGAGACCGAATCCCGACGCAACCATTTTCTGGTGACTCACGGACCTAATTCCGGCGACATTATTGTAAAGGGCCAGTAATTCGGTTTAATACGGGACACGTCTTATTTAGGAGGGCTTCTGTTGCCCGGGACTGCCTCCGCTTGCAATGTATTCCATCCCCATCGCCGAAACTTTGACGAACGCGAAATTAACTCCCCAACATTCACCAGCCAGGTAGACGTGCACCGACTGACGTTGACAAATACCTCATTGAACATAAATATTTGTTTAATTTTAATTAATTTCCAAAGCAAAGACATCCTAATCAACAGCTCCGCATTTCAAATTATTACGCTACGCATATTAAAGCAAACAGCAATTTCCATAATCCGGCCACTAGTCTGACGTGTTTACCGATCCGATCCGGCACGACACGACACGACACGAGACGACACGATTGCGAAACGGCGCGTCGGCAAACAACGCACGGTAATTGGACGCGTCGATTCGCAGACACATTGTTGTAGTAATCTGGCTTTAGATTGGTTGTCGAAAGATGATGTTAACGGGGATTAACAGCGGAATATTTTGTATTAAACATTATTAACTGCTTAGTACACAAACGCTTTGGGGCTTAATTGAATCCCTAAGAACAAAGTAACACTTAAACATCAAGGTGATAGAATACTTACATGCCTACTAAGTATTTAGAGGAAAACTTACGCTTGTTGTAACTTAATTCCGACTAACATTAGTGTCGTAAACTCTTTTGTTCCTGTAATACTCTGTAATATTTTTATTTTCTAATGATTTTGTGAGTTTTCTTTATAATTTTATTTGTGGTTGCGCATTGTAAGAGCTTATTGTAACTTATTTTTTTAGGAATAGTGACTTTCTGCCAAGTTTTTTGCGGCGCATTCTTTTCGGCAATCATGTTATTTCCTAAGGCGCTGAGGGTCGAGCACGACTTAACGAATGCTGCGTCACGTAAAATCGAATAGTAAACGTTGTCGAGTTTGTATGGCGTTTGGAACAGCGCCCGCCCGTGAGCGTATTTGGAACTAAACTTTAGTATGAGGTTTTTCGATCTCGATACGATAACCGTAACGTTACGCAGCATTCGTAAAGTCGTGCTCGACCCTTTGGTAGCCTCGGAAACATGACGTGACATCACTCGCTGAATAAAATTCAGATTTTCCTTACATACTTTGCGAGTGGTAGGACCTTGTGCGAGGTTCGCTACCACCATCTTACTCCCTAATCCAGTCGCTAAACAGCAGTGCTTGCACTGTGTTCCGGTGTGGAGAGTTAGACAGCCGGTGTAATTACGGGCACTAGAGGCATTTCACCTTATCTCTCTAGGTTGGCAACGCATCTGCAAACCCCCCATTTGGTCGTTAGCCTTCCTTGTCGTATAAAAAAAAAAACTTACCCAGCAACTGCAGACAAATGCAGAGCTTAGTCTCATCCTTTCACCAACTTTACAATTGTCACTTTTCAATGACAATTCGGTGTCAATCGCTGACTTGAAGAACTATTGTTTTAGCGCGCTTCGTACTGGCCAAGAAATGTAGTTCGAATTGTATGTATGTATGTATGTACGTATGTATGTATGTATATCTCTTTATTGCACATAAAACAAAAAAATACAGATTACAGAACAAAAGTAAATGTACAAAGGCGAACTTATCCCTCAAAGGGATCTCTACCAGTTAACCTTCGGGCGGGGGTTTGTCATGACAAACCGACAATTGTAAAGCTGGTAAAATAGGGCCCTGATCTCGGGCGCCGTTCTCCCGCGGTGAATCGCGTTATGCACGCACTCGGCCGACGTGATTGTTTAAAATCACGGAGCGTGCCCTGATAAGATTTATACACTGCCGCTGACACTTAATTTCGTCCGTGTTCGCCTCTTGACGTGCGCGTATTATATTTTTGCGTTATTTTTGTGTTTGGGCATGTAATCGTTCGTGGAAGGTTTGTTGGCGGTTACGCGGGATTGCTGCGCGTCAAGAGTAAGCTTGTACGTAGGTTGTTTAGTTTGAATAAATTAGACTAAGTTACAATAAGTAACCATAAATGAAATTATAAGAAAAACTCACAAAATCAATGGAAAATAAAAAAATATGGCAGAACATTACAGCAGCAAGTTTAATGTACAAAATAATTAACAGCACAGTAAAACCTATTACCTAGTCGGAATTAAGTTACAACAAGCGTTTTAAATACTTAGTAGGCATGTAAATATTCTATCACCTTGATGTTTAAGTGCTACTTTGTTCTTACGGATTCAATTAAGCCCTGAAGCGTTTGTGTACTGAACAGTTAATAATATTTAATACAAACTATTTATTCATAAACCTATTTTAACTAAAATGCCGTTTAAGTTCGTTTGTCCTTTTTTGTCACATTGACATTTCCGTTAGTGAGAAGAGGACAAAACCTATTTTAACTAATGGAGGCTTGAGCTACGTTTACGAATAATGGCATAAGGCTGTAGTTTCAATAACTAATACGTCGTAATCATAAATTAAAATATTGCTGGCTTGTTTGCCTTGCTTTTCCAAAATAAAACTTGTGAGTGCAGGCTTTGCCTAGTTTGGGACTAGGTCAATTTTATTGGTGTCAATTGTCCCATGACATTTAAACCAACTTTTGATTGCTCGATGGCGCAGTTGGTAGCGCTACACCACGGTATGGTGGAGGTCCTTGCTTCTAATCCAGTTCGAGAATTTATTTTTCTGGTCTTTCTGTGTATTTACGTTTCAGTTCGACATTTGAGCCATGACATTTATTTATTTTAATTTAAAAAGACAAGTTTTCATAAATTCTGAGTTCCCAGCGATTCAACCGTGGAGTCCATAAACGAACATTATTAACATAAGTTGTAACTCGGTAATTATAGCGGCTCTGGAGCACCGCCAACTTTAAATAGGATTTAGGCGCTACGAAATTGCCACTAAATATGTACTTAAACAGGAAACGGTGTTCATGTGGGACCTTGGTAACTGCTAGTACAGTCAAGGAATTTAATTCCCTACCCATTTCATTGAAATGTCGTTAGAAATTCGCAATGCATTAAGGTCGAAAATGTCACCGTAAACTCGACATGTCAAAGCAACGTCGTGTTCTATCTAGCTCTTATGGTGACAGTTTGCTATACGATTATAAACCTTAGGTGAGTTGGAAATTAAATTCCTTGACTGTACTTGTGACTCTTGTAAATCGGTAACTTAAATTTACAATAATTATGTAGATAAGTTTTAGCTGCAAGCTTTTTTTGATGTGATCATTTTTATAAATCATGATTTTTTTCTGTTAACACGAGTAACATCTTTTTGGTGCCCAACGAAAAGGAGGGGACGGTGTGTTTGACCTGTGTATCTGTGTATTTGTCTGTGGCATCATAGCTCCGATTTCGAC
The DNA here is from genome assembly GCA_963691665.1 of Clepsis dumicolana. Classification (NCBI taxonomy): domain Eukaryota; kingdom Metazoa; phylum Arthropoda; class Insecta; order Lepidoptera; family Tortricidae; genus Clepsis; species Clepsis dumicolana. The sequence goes on along the minus strand of OY829507.1, from coordinate 234,947 downwards.
GCGTTTTATTTTAATCGAAAGCTAGTTTAATCGAGATGGTTATTAGCTAAGTTTTGTTAAAATCAGTTCAACCGTTTTTGAAATATTGAATTTTGAAAAAAAAAATTAAAAAAAAAACATAAAATAATTATATTTTTTATAAACTCACTGAAACAAATACACAGAAAAAAACCAGAAAAATGCCAACCCCGGGAATCGAACCCGGTTCCTCGACACTCCGGGTCGTGTGCTTTTCCCCTACACCACGGCTGGACATAGAGGAAAGGCTGAATTTTTTCCATGTATTCAAATCTTAGCTTGTTTTTATCACTTTAACGCCATCTATGTGATTACTTCGTAAAACGAAAACAACGCACCCTTTCGAAACTTATCAGTTTACCCAGGCTCAACGAGATGGCGCACTAAAGCAATCAATTCATGATCTCAGTAGGAGTATCTTTTTGTATTTTTTCTCCCAATTTTTTATTTTTACGGTTTTCCCGTGAATATCAATTATATTTTTTATAAACTCACTGAAACATGAATACACAGAAAAAAACCAGAAAAATGCCAACCCCGGGAATCGAACCCGGTTCCTCGACACTCCGGGTCGTGTGCTTTTCCCCTACACCACGGCTGGACATAGAGAAAGGGCTGAATTTTTTCCATGTATTCAAATCTTAGCTTGTTTTTATCACTTTTTGCAGTGACTAAAAGAAAAAGAAAAAGATACTCCTACTGAGATCATGCATAAAATAATCTCCAAAAAGCCATGAGTTTTAGGCCTAGCAGAAATATGAGGTCGGTGCGGTGCTAGCGGAATATTCTTGGAATGAAGCACCGACTTCATATTTCTGCTAGGCCTAAAACTCATGGCTTTTTGGGGATTATTTTACGTTTTTTTTCTGAGGTTTTTTTGAAGGTGGTTTTGCTTGTTGTTAAAAGGTTTTTTATTTCACTATTTTTAGTTACGTTAATATTTAAAATATTATCCTCCAACTCCTAACCGTTAAGGTGTTGTACCTTCCATCATCACCTCATCAACACGAGATGATGACTACCAGACGCAAGTATTTGAATAGCTTTCGAAAATATATGAACAACAATCATGTGTTCAGGAACGTATCAACGTTCCTATAAAATTTGAGGGTTGCCCTCGATTTCCCTGGGATCCCATCATCAGATCCTGACTTGGTGATAATGGGACCAACATAAAAAGTATATATACCCTTTCGAACAAAAAAATAATTTTTGAAATCGGTCCAGCCGTCTTCGAGTAATCGGGGAACATACATAAAAATAAAAATAAAAAAATAAAAAATAAATAAATAAAAAATCTGACGAATTAAGAACCTCCTCCTTTTTTTGAAGTCGGTTAATAACAAGGTCGAGGATTTTTCAGCTTTTCTAATGATAGTGCAATTCGGCTTCGTAGTAACCCGTCCGGTTTCACGAGTCGCGCCCGAGTGGGCACGCGAGAGGGGCCGGGGACTGTTTCAAACGGCCGTGTTGACATGCAGTGTGCTTGAGGATCCAGGATTTACGATACGCTATTGCAAGGTGAGACCAGCGGTGATTCTGGCTTTAACGTCTTGTTTCACTACGTGTTCACCGCAAAGATTTGAGGGTAGGTAAGAAGTAGGCTATAGTCGTGATAGCATAGTGGTTTGACCTATGGCCTCTCAAGCAGAGTGTCGTTGGTTCAAACCCCGGTACGCACCTCTGAGTTTTTCAGAATTTATGTGCGCAATTACATTTGTAAATTATCATGAGCTTTTCGGTGAAGGAAAACATCGTGAGGAGACCGGCACACACCTGCGAAGCAATTCAATGTTGTGTGTGAAGTTTCAGGCCCGCGTGGGAACTATAGCCCACATAGGTATGTGATTTTAATTTTTTTTTGATAAAAAAAACCTGTAAGAAGTAAAAAAAACCGCATTTAAAACGGTTCAACTGTTTAAGAGCTATGGTGCCACAGACAGACGCACAGACACACACAGCGTTCAAACTTGTAACACCCCTCTTTTCGCTTCGGGGGTTAAAAAAAGAGTAATAACTAAGTGATAGATTTTAACACATTACAATTACGTCTGACTTTCAATAATTATATGGGAAACAAAGTTACCCATAAAAAAAATCCGTAAGCAAGTGATCGAATAAGCCGACTTGAGTGTATTATTAGGTATTAATAAACGAGGATCCTGATTGACTGTTGTCATACGATAGATTGATAGTGCGGCGACGCCTGCACCTGATGGATGGACAAATTGATAAGCAGCTTTCATGGTAATAATAAAATACAATAACACCTTACGGGTAACGTGGAATGATAAATGTTCGGATGCCGTGATAAGCGCTGTGGTCTGGAGTAGCTTACCGTTCTTGGTAAGCAAAAGTTCTAAAGTTATTAGGTAGTGTAAAGCGTATTCAAACAGATGACAATCCTGATCCTAACTAATATTATAAATGCGAAAGTAACTCTGTCTCTCTGTATGTTTGTTACCTCTTCACGGAAAAACCGCTCCACCAATCTAGATGAAATTTGGTAAGAACATAGTTTGAAACAGGCTTTGCCTAGTTTGGGACTAGGTCAATTTGTCATTGTCATTTGTCCCATGATATTTATTTATTTATATTGAGGAATAACATAGGTTACTTTTCATTCGGGAAAATTGTAGGTATAGTTCCCGCGGGATAGCGATAACCGAAATCTACGCGGACGAAGTCGCGGGCAACAGCTAGTACCTACATAAATACTTAAATTCTCTCATTAGAACGATTCGTGACAGTTCTTTTATTTAATTTTTAACCCCCGACGAAAAAGAGAGGTGTTATAAGTTTGACCTGTGTATCTGTGTGTCTGTGTATCTGCGTATCTGTGTATCTGTCTATGGCATCATAGCTCTTGAACGGATAGACCGATTTCGACGCGGTTTTTTTTAATCGAAAGCTAATTTAATCGAGATGGTTCTTAGCTAAGCTTTATTAAAATCGGTTAACCCGTTTTTGAAACATTGAACTTTGAAATGACAATGTCGGGGGTTTTTCAACTTTTCTAAGTTGGTTATTACTGTAAGAGGGCGGCAAACGAGTCACCTGAGGGTCGAGCACGACTTGAATCCTGCGTCACGTAAAATCGAATAGTCAACGTTGTCGAGTTTGTATGACGTATGGAACAGCGCCCGCCCGTGAGCGTATTTGGAACTAAAATTTAGTATGAGGTTTCTCGATCTCGATACGATAACCGTAACGTTACCCAGTATTCGACAAGTCGTGCTCGACACTCTGACGGTAAGCGATCACCGCCACCCTGAGAACCAGCAATCCCAAGAGAATCACTAGTCCGTTGCCGGCCTCTAAGGAGGAAAAGGGATTGAGGTAAGGGAAGGGGCATGGGGTCTCCAGTAAATTCATTAAATTACAAACATAAATTATAAAAATTTCATAGTCTCTGTTAGGTAAAGTATAATTTTGTGCTTTCGTATTTTTTACGGTTTCCCCATTGAAATATACTTTAAAATACTCAATGTGACAAGAATATGTAGAAAACCAGAAAAATAATACTCTAGTAGGTAAGTACTAGCTTTGGTGAAAGGGTAGGCATTATACAGCACGTCACACAGAATTAGTAGGTATTATACAGCACGTCACACAGAATGTAAAGGACCCGGCTTCGATCGCCGGGGCTAGTCTTGTGGTTTTCAGTATATTCTCGTTCCAATGAGTATAAAAGTGTAATAATGGACATCATAATGATAACGGGACATATACGGGATATTGGGTTTGGGAGATGACTACATGTAACTAACCGCGAATCATTTAAAACTGTTATCATGCAAAACTGTAATAATAAATTAGCTGCCGTTTTGACAAGAAACACGACTTGCGCAGACCGTTTGTCGCTTACAGCTGTCAAGTGTTGTTCTTTTCGGTAACTAAGTAATAAGCAAGAGTCGTATCTCGTGACTATTTCGACTTCCTGAAACAGTGCAATAAGTATAGTGTAACACACTAACTACTAAAAGTATCGTTGGTCCGTTTCGGCCGCCACACTTTAGTGTCGGACCATATGAATTATTCCGGACAAATGCCTCCGAGACGTGGTGTTAAAAATGAAGTTCTAGCAGGTTTCGAATATTCGTACTCGGGCCTCTGACGACGCAGCAGCCATGTGTTATAATTACGAATCATTTGGAGTAACTTTTGACCCCTTAATGTCTCATGATTTATATGCAACTTTACTAGTTTTTTATATCCATTCGCACGTAACGTTTTGAACTAAATTATTTAAATTTTATTTATATTGACAGGACAATGAATTCAAACTAGCGGAGTTGTATATAGCTAAGACAGAAATCCTCTTGAATTAAACTTGGCACCCTCTTCAGATTCCGTCTCTTTTGTTCAGTACTGAACTTGGCTCCCATTTCCGTATTATGTTTTTAATGCGATGGAACCTATCGAAGCCTTTATTGTTAGATGCTGTAGTGAACGGAATGTCTTCTATCCTTTTGTTTCTTTTGTTGTGTTTTGTTTTGTACTCAGCTTCAAGTACCTAATGTGACCCTACGTATAGTCGAGATCTCCAATATCTGAGGGTCGAGCACGACTTTACGAATGCTGCGTAACGTAAAATCGACTAGTAAACGTTGGTAAACGTTGTCGAGTTTGTATGACGTTTGGAACAGCGCCCGCCCGTGAGCGTATTTGGAACTAAAATTTAGTATGAGGTTTCTCGATCTCGATACGATAACCGTGACGTTACGCAGCATTCGTAAAGTCGTGCTCGACCCTCCGTACAGCCAACCGTTCATAAACCATCCAAACAAGGATGTTATGCTACTGGCAATAAAGTCTGTGCGTAGATAATTTTGAACGGTTAACTGTACAGATATTGGAGAGACTGTATCTACTTACCTATAGATAATTTTGTACGTAGGCTGGGCCAATTTTTATGCCGCTAAGTATCGTAGTAAGTAGTTTGAGCCCTGAATTTTTTTCAACCTACGGTATTTTAGCTGGCACCGCGGCCATGATTATGATTAGATTATGTTCATTTTTAGGGTTCCGCAAATTAAAAGGAAAAACGGAACTCTTACAGGACCACTTTGTTTTGTTGTCCGTCTGTCTGTCAAGACCCTTTTTCCTGGAACGCGTGGAGGTAGCATGCTGAAATTAATACCAAATACTGAAGCCTGCAGTCCCTTGTAGTCCCTTGTCACTGCTGGACATAAGGCTCCCCCAGGCTTTCAACTCAGACCGGTCTTGTGCTTTCCGCATCAACCGCGATCCCGCGATTCTCACTAGGCGCCGCTCCATCTTGCTGGAAGCCTACTACAGCTCGTCTCCCAGTCCACGGACGCTATTCGAGAACCTTCTGGCCCCATCGGCAATCAGTCCTGCGAGCAATGTGCCCGCCCACTGTCACTTAAGTTTCGCAATTCTTCAGGCTATGTCGGTAACCTCAATTCTTCTGCGGATATCAGCATGATGCATGTAACTACGTCGAAATATTGAGAGATCGTCAAGCCTATAAGGTGATCGCGGCCAATATCCCGTTCTCAGTCTTATGTAAAACCGCGAATCGATTAAAACTGATACACTAAACTAATTCACAAGAGTTAAGAACCCAACACGAAAGTCATCGACCTCCACAGCGTCACTTAATGCGACCCGTGGGGAAATAGATTGTTAAACGAACGAGTTCAATATTTACACGACGATTTACATGCGGGGCTAAACGGGAGGGTCGGGATCAGTCAAACCCCGCATTAACCTATTTGATTAGAATTTGCGGCACACTTACAGGTAGCACCGAAACAGGCCAACAAGGGTAGTAAAAGTTGAACCTCTAAAACAGACCTTGTCGCGTGAAGGATTAAGTTGGGAATGTATCGAAGTCGTGTTCAGGGGTATCAAGTTACGATTGTAGGTAATTACGAGTTTCACGCTAGAAGCTACGCAGCTAGTCGTCAATTTGCTGTGTTTTAATAGTGTGGGAGTGCTACATTTAAAAAAAAGAATTCTTCATCATACCTAAGTATTTTGTTACGTATGTAACTTTATGAGTACGAGTTCTCAATTCGCGCTGGGCCCGCATTGAAATAACAAACTTAAAAAAAATGCTTACCCGCGACTCCACGTGTAAAATAGCTATGTCTAAGCGACAAATGCATGTTTTAATGCAACAACTCTCCCTCCACTGCTACAAGAATGAACACGTGTCACACAGAACGAACTATCCCACTACACTATAAGTATAATGCTGACGCGTAAGAGGAGGTGTTGCATAAAAACGTACGTTTACCGAATAGACGCAGCTATCTTACACGTGTGGTCGCGAATGAGCAAATTAACTGTTTTTATTTAAAAACTAATAACCCAAGACCTCTGCTGAAAGGTGGCCCGTGTCCAACAGTGAAACGTCAATAGGCTGAAGATGATAAACTTTATTGTAACTATAAATCTCAGCTATGATTATGTTCCATTCGAGTTGTCTAATTGTATCCAATTCGGCATCAAAGCTACAATCGACTCAGTGAGCACCCTACGGCTAGCTATACCATCTGATTCCTCGTTGAGCGCTCATCAGTGCCCTAAGCACGACTTGTCGAATCCTGCGTCACGTAAAATCGAATAGTAAACTATAACGAGTTTGTATGACGTTTGGAACAGCGCCCGCCCGTGAGCGTATTTGGAACTAAAATTTAGTATGAGGTTTCTCGATCTCGATACGATAACCGTAACGTTACGCAGCTTTCGTAAAGTCCTGCTCGACCCTCTGTGCCCTAAGCACGACTTGTCGAATCCTGCGTCACGTAAAATCGAATAGTAAACTATAACGAGTTTGTATGACGTTTGGAACAGCGCCCGCCCGTGAGCGTATTTGGAACTAAAATTTAGCATGAGATTTCTCGATCTCGATACGATAACCGTAACGTAACGCAGGATTCGACAAGTCGTGCTTAGGGCACAGAGGGTCGAGCAGGACTTTACGAAAGCTGCGTAACGTTACGGTTATCGTATCGAGATCGAGAAACCTCATACTAAATTTTAGTTCCAATACGCTTACGGGCGGGCGCTGTTCCAAACGTCATACAAACTCGTTATAGTTTACTATTCGACTTTACGTTACACAGCATTCGTAAAGTCGTGCTCGACCTTCGGATTCACCCATAGTCTGTTTGTGCAGTCGAACGGTACAAGCCGTCTGTAGGCAACTATCCAAGTTGGAAATTAATAGTTTTTATAGATTTTTTTTTTCTTCTTTATTTTTATTCCTTTCAACAGAGACACGCCTGTTTCTTCATAACCCTTTAAGGGGTCATGTCGGGTTCAATAATCCGCTTATACCGTATACTTAGAGTAAGCATTAGTGCCAGTAATTGAAACAAAAATGGCGTCTAACCACCACCCGCGGCGAATTATACGCAAATTACGCTTTGAATTTAAAAGCGTTTTTATTCGCGCCAAGGAATTTTCTATAATAGCACGGTGGAGGAATTACTGGTTATAGTATTTCTAGTTCATAAATAATGTAACTGTAACTTTTTTTTAAATACATTATTACAATAATACGAGTTTGTAAAACCATGCCAACACTTACCAACCGTGTATCTTACGACGTCATTCAATAAATTTTCAAGAAAACAGCTAATTAAATAACACTAAATTGGAAAGTGAACACAAGTTAATTAACAAAAAAAAAAAAGTAAAATAATCCTCTATATTTCGGACAACAGAAACTAAAGCCTAAAGTTTTATGGCCTAGCACTAAGCAGCAGAAATATGAAGTCGGTGCGGCGCGAGCGGAATATTCTTTGAATGAAGCACTTATTTGTTTCAGGAATTCAAAACTCCTTGCTTATAAACTTTTTGGACTTCTAATAACTAAAACAAACCTGTGAAAAAATCGCACTGGTGCGGTAAAATAACTTACAAGCCATCTTTGCATCCTTTGAAAGTGAATTGTTGGAGCAAATGTATTAAAAAAATATTTCTCGTGGGATCAGCGTCAAAAGTTGTTCATCACTTTTGTACCTTTTCGCTCTACGGCCAGATACAGCGCGTCGTACGTGATTGGCACGTGTGTTATTGCGACAAGGTGCAAAAATGATGAGCTTCTTTTGACGCTAAACCTACTACCAAATAATATGCTGAAGTTAGTAAAAGAAAAAGAAGTAACGAAAGCGGCAAGGCGTGTTAGTATGCGGTAAATAACAGAGCGAGCGGTCGCAGCCTATGATTACTGGCGGCGGCCGCGATCGCGTTTTTAGCCGTTCCGTTTTGGAAATAAAATCGCGGGCAGCCTGTGGGCAGCCCAGAATACAGAACAAACCAGAAGCCGCTTTCAGAGGGTCGAGCACGACTTTACGAATGCTGCGTAACGTTACGGTTGCCGTATCGAGATCGAGAAACCTCATACCGAATTTTATTTCCAAATACGCTCACGGGCGGGCGCTGTTCCAAACGTCATACAAACTCGACAACGTTTACTATTCGATTTTACGTTACGCAGCATTCGTGAAGTCGTACTTGACCCTCTGTCCGCGCACTGTGTCCGCCATTTGTACTACTCAAAAGAAAATAGGCGCCACAAGTATTTTGATCGTTATCTACGTGAAAATTATGGAAACAAATTGACTACTTCATTAAATGATTATTAGCCTAAATAAAAATGTATAATATGTATCGTTTTCACATAACGATCAAAATACCTGTAGATTCATTAGTATTGTCGTTCATACAACACGTCACGCACGATCCGCTGCGTGCACGGAGGTGACTATCATTATGAGGAACTACTCTTTTTCATCATCATCATCATCATCAGCCTATTTAGGTCCCACTGCTGGGCACAGGCCTCCTCTCAGAATGAGAGGCCTTGGGCTATAGTTCCCACGCGGACCCAGTGCTGATTGGGAACTTCACACACACCATTGAATTGCTTCGCAGGAGTGTGCAGGTTTCCTCACGATGTTTTTCCTTCACCGAAAAGCTCGTGATAAATTACAAATGTAATTTCGCACATAAATTCCGAAAAACTCAGAGGTGCGAGCCGGGGTTTGAACCCACGACCCTCTGCTTGAGAGGCCATAGGTCAAACCACTAGGCTACAACACTTTTTAACTTAGAAAATAACAACATATAACCATATGACAAATAACCAACTTAGAAAAGTTGAAAAACCCCTGACGTTGTCATTTCAAAGTTCAATATGTCAAAAATGTGTTAACTGCGGGTATGCGTTATGCGGGTGGTAGGACCTTGTGCGAGGTGCCGCTAAGCAGCAGTGCTTGCACTGTTGTGTTCCGGTGTGGAAAGTAAGACAGCCGGTGTAATTACGGGCACAAGAGGCATTTCATCTTAGCCCTCTAGGTTGGCAACGCATCTGCAAACCCTCCGGAGTTGCGGGTTACTATGGGCAGTGGTGATCACTTACCATCAGATGACCCACTTGCTCGCTTGCCTTCCTCGTTGTATAAAAAAAAAACTGATTTTAATGAAACTTAGCTAAGAACCATCTCGATTTGACATTTTTGAAATACTGAACATTGAAATGTCAATGTCAGGGGTTTTTCAACTTTTCTAAGTTAGTCAGGTTATAGTTTCCTTATTTTTTAACCCCCGACGAAAAAGATGGGTGTTATAAGTTTGATCTGTGCATCTGTGTATGTGTATCTGTGTATCTGTCTGTGGCATCATAGCTCCCAAACGGATAGACCGATTTCGTTGCGGTTTTTTTAATCGATAGCTAGTTTAATGGGCGCGTTTGGTTCTGGTTTGTTCCGTACTCTGAGGTGGGCAGTATCGTCCCCGGATATGTTCCAGTGGGCTGGCCAGGGAGCGTTTTACACGAGTTCGTGCCGCTGCTTATTTGTTTCGTGTGGACGACTCTATGCGGTTGTTTTTTTGATTGGTAGGGACGATTTTGTGAGGTTTTTTTTTAATTAGGAGAAAGGAGTTTTGTTTATTTAGAAAGTGACTTTTTTTATAATCGTAGCCGCGTCCATTATTGAAGTTTTAATAGGTATAAACAACATGTATTATCATGATACTTGGGACTTAATCGCGTAAAAAAACATATATTAACCACAACGCGACGCGCGCTATATTAATGCGATTAATTCCCGATTATCATGATAATGTGTGAAAATCGCGAAAGTTTAAATCAGTACATAAACAACATGTGTTGATTTGTGTGACAGTGGAAGGGACGGTGTTGTATGAAAACATTAGGTACAATTCGTTACCTTTTAACATGAAACTACCGTGAGACTCAATCATAGTGAAATAAATCGGATCGCTCACGTATATAAGTCGAGTTTAGCCCGACATATTTCTGACTAATACGTAGTCCTTCCTCTGGGAGCGCACGACCCACCGGCACAGTACTCGCCGCGGCTCTCCTCGCTCGACTACTACCGTGCGCTCGGGCTAAATTCGACTTATGTACGTGAGCGACCCGTTTTATTTCACATTACATTTTGTTGCATAGACGTAGCTACCCTTCACGTGTGGTCGCGAGTAAGTAAATTAATTGTTTTTAGTTCATGTGCCTCTGTCACCATGGATACCTCTATCCGGGATGACGAAGGGCCATGCCAAATTAGCGGCGGGTGAGCGCGGTAAATCGAACCGGCGATGATGTCCGCGCTGATTGGAAATCGCCGACGTTTTTGCCCCGCGCCCCCGCGTGTGCTGACAAATGAGTGATGAATCTTAAGATTGGAGGAAATCATCATCATCATCATCAAGTCAGCCGAAAGACGTCCATTGCTGGACAAAGGCCTCGTCCAAGACTCTCCACTCAGAGCGGTCTTGTGCTTTCCGCATACACTGCGGTCGCGCGATCTTTACCAGGTCGTCATTCCATCTTGTTGGAGGCCCACCGACAGCTCGTCTCCCTGTCGGTGAACGCCATTCGAGAACCTTCTGACCCCATCAGTTCTTCAGTTTTGCCATTCTTCGGACTATATCAGTAACCTTAGTTCTACTGCGGATATCATCATTTCTGATTCTATCCCGCAAAGAAACCCCGAGCATAGCCGTCTCCATCGCCCTCTGAGTGACTTTGAGCTTCCTTATGAGGTCCATCGTTAGCGCCCACGTCTCAGATCCGTCAGTCATCAATGTTATGATAAGGGCAAAAGACACAGATGAATTAAAAAATAATATTTTGGGCGCTTTAGATGACATATCGTCTTGGATTACGAAAAATGGCCTGTATATGAATGTTACCAAAACTAAAATAATACATATTTTAACGCGTAACAGCAAAAAAGTTAAATTGGACATAGAATTTCATAAGGAAAAGATAGAGAAAGTGTCAAACGAATCATTCTTTGGCTTTATTATTGATGATTGCTTGAATTGGAAACAACAAGTTGACGAAGTTTCTACAAAGATGAACAAATTTGTTTATGCACTTGGAAAATTGAGATCTATCACCTCCGAAAAAGTAGCTCTAGTTGTCTATCATATATCTATATCTATATCTGTTCTAGACTGCGTTACGGAATAGTTCTTTGGGGCAATGCAACAAATATTCAACGAGTATTCCTATTTCAAAAGAAGTGCATTAGAGCAATATGGGGCCTGAGTTGGACAGACTCTTGCAAGCCACTGTTCAAAAAGCATTATGTTACAGTTCCGAGTTTATACATTTCAGAGGTATGCAAGTTTGTGAGGAATAACATGAAGTTCTTTAAAAAAAAACGTAACAAAGGGAAACGTACTGTCACTCATAAGGCTTTAGTAGTTCCGAAATGCAAACTACAGCTCAATAAAAGAAACTGCTTCCAAATGGCAATAAATATATATAACGCTTTACCCTTGACAAAATCTTCCTAACAATAAATTTTACCGAATGTTAAGTAACTTCTTACTAGATTAGTGTTTTTATTTTTTGGATGAGTACTATATAAAATGTAAAAAGAATTAATTTTCATAATTGTTTTTTTTTATTTATGCAGGAAATTGCATGTTTGTATTGTATAGACTATGTTTTCATTTTATTTTGTTATTTGATATAGGTATATGGTTTATAATTTAATCAAATGTTATTAATAATGAGTTTTTGTTTATTAACGTTTTATAGATAATTATATTGTGACATAATAATTTATGATAAAATAATTGGATTTAATTAATGTAAATGACACTTAAATTAAAATTACCAATTAATGGCATGCTGTAGTGTGTGTCACGCCACACACACATGCTCTCCTACCATACTACTATATAAACGTGTAACCTAGATTAAGGACTAGAGAATAAAGACATTAATCGAACCTAAAGGTTGTCTTACTAAGCGCATCCTCACATGGCGATCCTGCCAGTGCGGCCATCGCGCCGTACTGGCGGCGCGCCGCGCCGATCAGTGAATTAATAAAAGACAATTAAGTAGTGAAATAAATGGACAAAAGTGAAAAGAAACAAAAAATTTGGACACGTAATTTTTAAAACTGCACGTTAGTGTTTTAAAACGGACAATATTAAATATAATTAAAATACCTACATAAATATTAACTATAAGTGATTTATCGAAGAAATATACCTACCTAAAAATATAACGTCAAGCAAAAATAATTATTACGAAAAGTACATTACGAAGAAAAAAATAAATAAATTAACCACATCATGATTAATTATTACCGAAGACTTCAGAAGACACGCTTTATGGATTGAACATTAAACAACAATAGCTGCTGGAAAAACACAACAACATCAAGACGAAGAAAATAATTAAGAAGAAAAAATGGTAGCACAAAGTATAAAAAATACTCGACACAAACATTCTAGATTTCGAGATCAATCAAGTCAATTAAGAAAAATCGGAAAAAAGAAGAATTATGGCGAAAAGGTATGAAAGTTGTATTTGAAGTCAGATGCTGCTGAGAGAAGTTGGAGCCACGAGAAGTTGGATGCTGCTACTGGGAGGATTTGGAGTCCTAAGGATATGTTGGATGCGGCCGGGAGTCGTTGGAGGCATTGGACGAAGGCGCAGAAGGACGTCCAGGGTTACTATTATCATCGGAACCAAGACAGTGTCGGATGGATAATTAGGAAAAGTATTAATATTGGTATGTACAAAACATTCTAGGATAGGTACAACATCAGATTTTTTATTGCAGATGCTATTTCAGACTTTAGTAAAATTTGAACTAACATATTTAACTTTAAATAGAGAGAAATCGTAAGAAACAGTATTCATTCAATTATTATTGATCTTTGGAAAAATTACGAAATATGTAAATCTTTATGAATGATGAAAGATGATTTCGTATTACTGATGTGATATTATTTTGTGGTAAAAAAAAAAGAGTTGACGTTGTTTTCAGTGTATTGAATTATGTTTTATGTTAAGGATATTGGCGCTTTGTTGACGAGATACCTAAAGTAAAAGTGTATTAGGAAAACGAGTACTTCAGAGAAAAAAAAATCAGTTCATTTAACAATCTTATACAATTACATAAATTAGCATCGATATAACTTTAACAGAGCATACTCGTACTTAGTACTTTATTTATGTTCGTGCAGGACGACCTCATTAGAGTCAGCAAAATATGGAATGGAATCGTACCTAGTGTCCCTCGTCTGTTATTACAGATCACATTACATGAAGATAAGGCATGAAGCATTCTAAGAATTAAAACTTAACACCATTGAACGATGGAATTTATATACTCATTTTATTAAAATGTAATATGGATTTTATAAGTATGATTCAATGATTTATTTAGACAGTTGTAATACTGGTGTTTGAAATCCGTTATTAGTCGTGAACATCAACATGTTTTTAGAGAGTTGGACTTATTTTGTGATGGAAATGTTTAAAAAATAAAATAAAGGATTGTGCAGTATCTACCTACCTATTTCGTACTTACACAGAGTTGTTTTTAAATTTAGGATTTTAAAGGTAAGATTTTTATAATGGTTTATTGTTTTATGATTGTGGAGAGATGATATAGGTATGGAATGGTAAAAAAGAAGAGAGTAGAAAATCGTACAGTTTTGAAAGGATGCTTTATGCAAAGTGTTTGGGAAAGCAGATGCGGATAAGTTTACCAAAGAGCGATTAGGCCACCTAAGAGTCATTGGGATTCTTGTAAGCTGATGTTTTCAAATTGTGCTAGGTATTTGGTAGAGATTTTGATTGGTGATTTATTAAGGGATATATAATATGTATTAGATATGTATGTTTAGGAATAGGAAAATATCAGTCGTAATCAACAGTAGCCCGAGATGCGCTGTTGAGCGAGCTGGTACATCGCAAGATTCGCCAGGATACAAGCACGGGCACGGAATCCTTGTAATCTGACCATGATGCGATCGAGTTATCACTTGTGGAGATGCTTGGACACATGGATTGTAATAGAGAAATGGAAAGTGTTAAAAGAACTGCCCGTATAAATAATGAAAAAAAAAGGGTATAAAATAATGTGTGCGCGCACTTAAAAGTAAATAAAGACTGTATCCTGAACAGTAAAATAAATGTATAAGTTAAGGTCGGCCGACCACTATAAAAAAAAAAAATGCTGCGAATCTTGCATAAAATGATAAAGTGATGCCAAAGTTGCACACTAGTTGAAGTATGTTATAAAAAATAAAGAGTAAAATGACGTCATTAGAATAAGTTCATGAATATTTGTTAGATGTTTAAGACTTGCAAGCCAATGTTCAGAGGAACATTGATATTATAGGAATTAAGAGTTGAAGGCTAGGAAAGATATCGTATAACATGCACAGCATATACAGCAAGACCAGTAGGTACTCATTTTTAGTTAGATTAAAAAAAAAAGTTAAAGTTAAACTGGGAAGGCAAGTAGGAACTGATGTAATAAGTCAGAGTGAAATTAAGGATAAGAGAGTTATTGTTTTTTTTTTAAACTGTTACATAGGTACTTAAGTTAATGAACACATAGTTGACAGAAACAAATATTAAATTAAGTTTTTTTACTAACAGGACGACGCTTGGATATTTTTAAACTGCGATACGAATGCGATGATGCCCATGTTATGTCTCGTCAGCAAACGCGTCAACTTAAAGCTAATAGTAGGATGTAGGTAAAGATGTGTTTGATGTAAGAATAGGTTACTAAACCTAACAATATTATTAAGTTAGAGAGTTAAGATTTTAGTTTTTTTTTCATCTGATTAAATCACTGTTTAACAAATTTTGTCATTAAAGTTAAATTGAAAAATTGTTAACGACTTTAGATTATTAAATTAAAAAAAATGCGTTTTGATCTGTTGCTTGAAAATGTTATTAAGAAATGCTTCACTGTTTTTTTTTTTTTGGTGTCTGTTTTAAGTTTTTGTAATTCAAAATTTCTTCTGTATAAAACAATTTAAAATCGTATAAAATAAAAGATAATTTAATTGTACTTTTTTTCTCTTTAAGAGGGGAGGTGTAGTGTGTGTCACGCCACACATACATGCTCTCCTCCCATACTACTATATAAACGTGTAACCTAGATTAAGGACTAGAGAATAAAGACATTAATTGAACCTAAAGGTTGTCTCACTAAGCGCATCCTCACAATGCCACTTTGGTGAAATAATGAACGATTGACTGTTAAATTAAGACCTTTTGTAACATTGTTTCAAGCAATAAAAGATTTATGATTATGATTTATGATTATGATCAATGGCAACACACACTGGTCAAAGACTTTTGACTTCAAACACTGCGGTCTGCGGTAAATGGAAGAAACGCTTTTGTCAAATTAATTTAATGCAGATTTCGTTTAATTACCAACTTAGAAAAGTTGAAAAACCCCCGACACTGTAATTTCAAAGTTCGGAACCGGGTGAATTGATCTTAATGAAACTTAGCTAAGAACCATCTTGATTAAACTAGCTTTCGATTGATAAAACCGCATCAAAATCGGTCCATCCGCTTGGGAGCTATGATGTCACAGACAGATACACAGATACATAGACACACTGATACACAGATACACATGTCAAACTTATAACACCCCTCTTTTTCGTCGGGGGTTAAAAATAATAAGGTAAATGTCCCAACTGATCGTCATGTTAATTCTAATATTTGATACCTTGCCCATCACTTTTACGACTACCTACGTGACACTAGCAATCCTAGCGAATTTTCGACTCGACTCATTTAGTGTCTAGAATTCAGGATTAGAAATAGCTGTAAGTTTACTTATAGACACAAATACCCACTTTGGATAGAACTGTGTTTCTGTCTATCAATTTTGAACAACTGTCTGTTCACGTGTTAACCGCTCAAGAGCTTGAGCAAACATTGACCCCGGCGTGTAACACAGTACTCCATTAACGGCTACTGGGCGTGACTGCAAAGTTGGACAGAGACGTCCCTTTATCCTTTGTAGACCTGTCCAAGTGTCCGCCTAATCGTTGGAGAGGACTCAGACACTAAATGGAACAAGCCACGTCCTGATTTCTGAAACGAAAATAGCACGAGAAGAGGTTTTCATGGCAAGTTAAGGCATGAAAGTCTTCAAAGGGGACATAAAATATCATTTTATGCAATGCCACGTAAATTGTGGAAGGGTGGATGCGGAAATCACAAGACCAGTCTGAGTGGAGAGCCTTGGGAGAGGCCTATGTTCAGCAGTGGACGTCTTTCGGCTGACATGATGATGTTGTTACACAATCTGCACTTGGACAAATATAAGCATTAAAGGCATGGCTCAAATGTATGGACCAAGTACTATTATTTATTTATGTGACTGTATTCACTTAGTGCCACGTTCCATTCTGGTGTAATGTCCACCTAAACTTTATACTAACACACCTCTATAATCTAAGCAGGTACCTACGATATGATTTATTATTAATTTACGTAATAGCGGTGTGTCGCGTGTTCACGAAGCTCGCAATTAACCACTCTTATTAAGTTGTTAGCAAAATTGACCGCAAGCTCACTAAATTGTGAGTTACGTAATGAGTGGGGCTAAAATATCAGCCTTGTTTAGTAAGTAGAGGCTTTCAAAAACGATATTAAAAAGCTTAATGCAGTCCAGTACAATCAGCAGCAGAAGTAGCTAAGCAACCGAAGCGGTCACAATGATCTAAGCACGGCTCTATTGTTATTGACATAAGAGCTTGTGCAGATCATTGTGACCGCTTCGGTTGCTTAGCAGCTATTGCTGCTGACTGAACTGCAAGCGGTCCAAGGCGATCTCCAGGTCTGTTTGCCACCTGTCCTTAATTTTTTTTCTGTAGTGGTCTTAAAGAAGTTGAATAATTTTTCAAGTCTAATTATTTTCCCGCGTCTGTTCTTTGTTAGTATTACGGATCGTCCTTCTCTCGTAACCCTTGTCAATACTTCCTCATTGGTCTTCCGTTCCATCCAAGTTATGCCTTTCATTCTCCTCCAACTTAAAAAAAACTCATTACTAGTGGCTCTGTGAGCTGATCTAGAACTCGCGAGCTCATTTTGAACATTTTTCGTTTTTCTTTTATTTTCGTAAAACGAATCGACAAAAAAAGCTTTTGAATTATTGTCGAACCTGCTCACAAAGTTTCACAAGAATCGGTTGGAAAATGCGACCTGTAGAGGAGAACAGCCGGACATACGAAAGCATTTCTGTCGAAGCTGAACCGGAGACGCTTCGCTTTGCGCTCGCTCGGTCAATTACGAATTGTAATTAAAACCCAAGTGCATCATAAAGTTACTGCATTAACAGTTGGTCGTTAGCAAAGTTGTCTGCGGCCCACTGAACAAATCTCAGAACTGTCCAAGCATTAGAGTTCCGGCCAGCAAGCCGGCGCCGGACAACCGGTATAATTCCCGGACCGGCTCGCAACGCCAACCGTAGCCTCACAAGAATAGGCATTAATTCTGTCGCGCCGGGAATTCCTGCTTGCCTGGATGAACCCTTAGTTTCTCGACTCAGGCTATTCAATTACACGAATTTGTTAGTAGGTATTCGGGTGGAGTGACTTTGAATAACACAAAATGTTTTAGGTGATAAGTTTTTGAAGATAAGGTAAATGGGCATTTTCATAAAACTGTGTACCATTTTTTCCAAAAATGTCCTAAATTTTTCCATAGAAAATTTGTGACGGTCCTTATAGAATGTATGTAAAAACGCGTCACAGAACTGAGAAAAAAATGCGGGACACTTTTTTTATTATTTAAATAGATAGTCCTCGTGATTCTGAGCGGGAATAATCCAAAATTTGTTAGGTTATTAAAAAAAATTTAAGGGTACACAGTTTTCTGAAAATGCCCAAATATCCCATAATTGGCAACTTCAATCTTAATACGTAGCAATAAAGGTGACACGCGTGTCAATTATTTTAATTAACGTGTCAATCATTGGGACGTTTGCTTTATGGTGGTTTTTATTTTTTAAGCAATTTTATTTACTTAGATAATCAAAGTGATTGATTGAACCACACGTGTAACAAAGTTACATCTCTATGCGTTAATGTATGTTTACGTGCAAAACCTGTCATACATTTTCATATAGGCCCGACTATCGCTACCACCACTATAGTATACGTTGACGCGTTTCAAGCTCATTTTCAAGGCACCAAAACCACACCCTAAGCGCAGCCGTTTATCGTTGTAGGGCATTTTCAGAAAACTGTGTACCCTTAACTTTTTTTTGAATAACCTAACAAATTTTAAATTATTTCTCCTCAGAATCACAAGGAAAATTAAATATTAAAAAAAGCGTCCCTAATTTCTTTGTCAGTTTTGTGACGCGTTTTTACGTACATTCTATATGGGCCGTCACAAAACTGACAAATAAATTTTCTATGGAAAAAATTAGGACACTTTTGGAAAAAAGGGTACACAGTTTTTTGAAAATGCCCTGTAACAGTAAAACTACTGCAGCGAAACCTTTCGAAATTTAAATACGCTGTTCAAAAAATCTAAAGATAAAACAGGAATAACCTAGAAATAATAATCTTGTGAAGTGGTTTGTTGACATTGATTGATCTCATAAAAATTAGAAGGACTACCAAATAAGTCTGAAATCTGGACACACCTTGACTAAAATATGTTTACTTATACAGTGGAGTACAATGTTTGTTGGGATAAATTTAGAAGAGTTTAATCTTGCTGTAGAAGATTAAACTCTTCTAAATTTATCCCACAAATCATTGTAATCATTGTGTATCGTAAAATAATCCTCTGAAATAATGATAAATGAATGAAATAAAATAAAATGCGTTAATTTCGGACAACAGAAACTAAAGCCTAAAGTTTTTCATCCAAAGAATATTCCGCTCGCACCGCACCGACTTCATATTTCTGCTAGTTAGTGCTAGGCCATAAAACTTTAGGCTTTAGTTTCTGTTGTCCGAAATAAACGCATTTTATTTTATTTTATTTATTTATCATTATTTTAGAGGATTATTTTACGCTTTTTTTCTAAGATTTTTTTTTGAAGGCGGTTTTACTTTTTTGTTAAAAGATTTTGATTTCACAATTTTACGTCGATTTAACATTTTCAGAATTATCCTCCAACTCCCAACCGCTAAGGGGTTGTACCTTCCATCATCAGCTCATCATCATGAGATGATGACTACCAGACGCAAATACTTTAATAACCTTAGAAAACATATGAAACACGTAGTACGTGCCTGTAAAATTTGAGAGTTGCCCTCGATTTCCCTAGGATCCCATCATCAGATCATGACTTGGTGACAATGGAACCACCTCAGGAGTATACCCTTTCAAATAAAAAAATAATTTTGAAAATCGATCTACAATTGACGGAGTAATCGATGAACATACATAAAAAAAAAAACATGCAGTGGAACGTAGAACCTCCTCCTTTTCTGAAGTCGGTTAAAAAAAAAAAACAGTGAAACGTAGAACCTCCTCCTTTTTTGAAGTCGGTTAAAAAAGGCATAAGTCTTTGGACTAGGTCCTTCTTCCACAAATGGTGCGACTTTTAGCTGCCATTTTCGCCCCCGGGATTATATACCCCTTCTTGTGCAGTCCGGTAACAATTGACTTTAACATAATCTTTACTCTGTAATATTGCCCCATAGGCCACTAGTAACTAAAAGATAACAACCAGCCCAATGAAATCGACCAACATCATAAGGTCAAAGTGAAGGTGAGATGCCAAAGCCAGTATTAAAATGGCCGACAAAATGTCCGGAGCACGGCGAGATTTGCCCCGGCCAGTTTGCGCCGAGCCCGACACACGCCGGCTTGTAACTTTTAAATGTAAATTGGCTGTGAAGTGCCTGAATGCTATTCGTATTTGTACTGGTTGAAAGTCCTGAGTACGTTGCTTTTCATTTAAACGTAAAATGGCTGCAGTTGCACACACGAAACTGAAAAGATTTGTATACTCATTATTTATTATTAAGAGATTAAGACTGACTTTTACCGATCTGGATTAGACAATAACCCGGGGCAGTGCGAATCGGCCTAAGGGTGTTGTGAACCATTAAATTTCATAAAACATCGACCCATGATTATGAAATCATAAAGCTAGTTTTGCTAATTTTTTGAGACGGGCAAACGTGCCAATTGAAGGATTCAAACCAGGCTTCAAAACCTTATTTTAAGTTAGGTCTTAGAAGTAATTTTCGAGTAAGCCTAGGGCACTAATGTCCGCAGTCGACGGGTGCACTCGCCTGCAGATGCAGCAGTACACACGATGCGAGCGCTTCAACGAACGGCCAAGTTTTGACCTAAGCCAAGGCCCAACCTTACAAGCCCCCCTTGTTATAACAGAACTTGCTCATTGGTTCATATCAGGGTAGCTAGGTACCTATAGAGTGGTTTAACGGGGATTCAACATTGAATTTTCTGAGGTGCGTTTGGTGTATGGCTATGTTTGTTTCAAATAAAACAATGTTTTAACTTAAAATCATCACAAATCACAGTTCATTCAATCGCGGTATCGAATTATGGTCTTAAAAATACCTTATTAAACGGTGACAATCTGCATTTTAGCTTTAAACCATTTAAGTTTTTCCGCAAGCCAATCTACAGCGAAAAGCCCCCCCAAATTGAATTTTATCCGGCAAACTCCGTACCTGAATAACGCGTTTCCAAACCTCGATGACAAGCACCGCTAGCTCTTTGTGTTGTCGGCTATGCAGTTCCATTTTTGTAGTAAACAGAGATGGGACACTTCCAATCAAGTTTGGCAGTTTCCGAGCGCTCGGTTCCGTACTCAGGTCCAAGTATAACAGATCGTTTCAATCAAATTTGGTGTAGTTGCCAGCAATATTAGCAATTCAAATGCTAGTTTGATTGAGTTTTAGATTTGTGTTTTAATGAATTAGGCAAATGAGCGGCGTGTTTGGTCGTTTGATGAATTATTGAGGTCGCTCGAGAGGCCTCTATGACAACTCTGGGTACACAAAAATAGGGACATCATTTGATTAGTTCCTGGTGACAGTCAACACCTCAAAGTAGGAATGTTTGTCTCACCGTCTTGACTAGATCCAACACTCCCGCAAATAAATTATAAAACGTTCTAAATAAGTCAGCTCATCATTGAAAAGAAACCCGACGTTTCATGCTCCAGTTACAATTACAATACGGGCTTCTAAGCTTAATGACATAAATCATAGTCGGAGCCAATCAAAATAAACTGTGCCGAAACACACCATTTGATTACGCTTTCACATTAATAACCCGTATCATGAGTTCAGAACCAT
The DNA here is from genome assembly GCA_963691665.1 of Clepsis dumicolana. Classification (NCBI taxonomy): domain Eukaryota; kingdom Metazoa; phylum Arthropoda; class Insecta; order Lepidoptera; family Tortricidae; genus Clepsis; species Clepsis dumicolana. The sequence continues at coordinate 213,326 of OY829507.1, read as the reverse complement.
TAGCGTGGTACATTAGCTGCCATCGCGATAACGCCGGCGGTAAAATGGTAGGATGGTAGGCGGTAATGCAAAGATTGGGGTAACACTCGTAGTGGTGTAAACTGGACTGTGTAGTTCTGAAGTGTGAGTAACGATCAATCTGGATGCACAGGTAATGTCCCGAATATATTGTACAGAAACAGAAAGTGTTAGCTATTATGAGAAGTATGGATTATAAACCGCTTCTTACCAGTGACTTTGTGGTCCTTACTCGTGTAAGTCAGCATCATAAAGAAAGTGGTTCGTATAATACTGAATGTATTTTACTCCAGTGATACCTATATAATTGAAATTATGTATCGTAAGAAAAATATTAACTTATTTTTAGTAAAAATGGCTTAGGGCTAAGTTCAACATACAATGACAATGCAAAGAAAAATTCGTTAAGCAGCTGGACTTGAACCAGCAACCTCGGTAATCCGTAACACGCTCCACCAATTAAGCTATACTTAACGTTGGTGTACCTAACGAATTTTTCAATGCCTTGTGTCATATTTTATTTGGAAGATCTCTCCTCAGCGCCATCTATGAGTAGCTTAATCAAGCAGCTCACCCACTACGGAACTTCTACAGTTACGCATTAGTGGCAAGAGATGGAGCTATTTTCATTTTAGGGCTAAGTTTTTTACGGCGCATTCTTCTTGGCATAGTCTTTCCGAAAGCGCTGGTCTGGTATAAAGCGATCATAACGCCTAAGTAATACTTTGTGACATGCTGTTATTAGCATTAACAATATTAACATCCAGAACTTCCAAAAATACGGAATGCATTAGATCCCTGTGCCCTAAGCACGACTTGTCGAATCCTGCGTTACGTTACGGTTATCGTATCGTGATCGAGAAATCTTATACTAAATTTTAGTTCCAAATACGCTCACGGGCGGGCGCTGTTTCAAACGTCATACAAACTCGTTATAGTTTACTATTCGATTTTACGTGACGCAGGATTCGACAAGTCGTGCTTAGGGCACTGGTCTTTGTTATGACTTCAATAGCGCTCTAAACGCGGTGCATCAAATGCTATGCAGTACGTCAAATAATTTTACCTACACACATATCATAAGTCCTCTATAATGCGTTCAGAAACCGTAGAAAATGACCAGCATTGCAGTACATCGTCGCCTCCGCCCGCCCTGCAGGTCCAGCGGTAAAGTAATCTTTTCGATATCGAATTCGATTTTTCGAATTTGACAACCAAAGTAATTTACAATCGTAGTGAAATAATACGGATCACTCACGTATGTAAGTCGAGTTCAGTTCGACATGTATAAATAATAATGTGATATTTTTTTTTTACAATAAAAATAAACAGTTTATACACGTGAGTGATCCGTTTTATTTCACTATGATTGTAAATTACGTTGGATTTCAAATTTGAAACATCGAAATCGATATCGAAAAGTCATTACATCGAATTCGATGTCGTAATGACTATTACTTTACTGCTGGGGTGGTGGTTGGCTGGGGTTGGCGGCGGAGGCAACGATGTACTGCAATGCTGGTCATTTTCTACGGTTTCTGAACGCATTATAGAGGACTTATGATATGTGTGTAGATAAACTACTATTGGATGTTGCGGTATATTTGGAGATATTGAATGCCACTGTCTGTATGACGCTTCTGCACGTAGCTTAACGTTTTGTTTGAGATTTACTCATGGGTACTTTAAACATTCTGAACATTTCAACCTTCGTTTGTGTCACGAAAATCGTCAACAGCCGATCGCTCATTCGCAACCGTTGAGACATCGCCATAAAAGTGATCGGCTGTGTTTCCCAAATAAAATAGCAACAAATTTGTATTAAATTCGCTGTCGCCATTATATTGGTGGCGCAGGGCTCAGATGGCGCCTCTAAATAATGTATGGAATGGGCTCCCATCGATCGGCCGGGCTGTTTATAGTAATTCTTTTCATACTTATCTATCCCTCGAATCCTTCATGGTCCAGACTAGCTTCAAATGATTTCAGTTATCCGTGTACGGGTATGACAGGTTCATTCCTCTCCAGTAAGTACTTACTATAACCGAGGATAGCATAGATTTGTAAGTGTTGTGTTTGTGTGTGTCACATACACACAGATACTGAGATAACCACATTTAACTTATTACACCGCTCTTTTTTTGCTTGTATAAAGTAAACTTTTAAAATACTCACTGATATATGAATACACGGCAAAAAAACAGAAAGTGCTAACCACAGGAATCGAACCCGGTTCCTTGACATTCCGTGTCCCTTACACTAAGATTAGCATTGCTTTGACACATGGAATTGACAGATAGACGAATGATATAATAATGTTAAGGATTCCTTTTCTATTCTATTAAGGAACGGAACCCTAAAAAACAACTTTAACATCAAATCCTCCTTAACACCCGACCCAAAAATAAGAGCGCATTAAAATAAAATCAACGGTAAGCATCTCCCGCTGGTGTCTGACCCCCGATAAACAGATCGCAAAACATCGCGAGTATGACTCGAACAAATCGGTCAACACTCGCCGCCGAAGTATCTTCCGATATTTAATTCAACGCACAATATCGTTCGGAGCGTGCGCTGTAAAAGCTCCAAACGGAAGTGAGGACATCATTCTACGACCGATTTCTAGTTGAGAAGAGCTCAAAGAATGTGGCTCTGCCTCAGTGATTCTGGACCATTTTTTTCTCGCCTTCTCTCTCCTGTTTATGTATTTTTCTCATTATCTTTTAATTCGATGTACACCTATCATGCATTAAGCATCTCATAAACACTTTCTTCAAAGGAATACATCATAAATGATGATTGAAATATAAGAAAAGAGTGTGCCTATGGAAAGAGGATTCACGTGAACATCAAAATTCAAAATTCAAAATTTTATTCAGCAAATAGGCAGTTGAATGCTCTTTTGCACGTCTTTTGTTTTTGAATTTACTAGCGCTTTTGGAAAGACCACGATTGCCAAGAAGAGTACGCCGCAAGAAACTTGGCACAAAGTACTTTTGTTCTAAAAACAAGTTACATTACCTCTTACAATACGTAACCACAGATAAATTACGAATCAGCGTCCAGCCACCTTTAGTGACCCGACAAATGCTTTCGTAACTGCATTTTAATTTATTTTACGTTAACCTTGAGCCTGTATTATTGTGTTAAAGACTTCTTATTAAAATTCTTGTTCTTTTGTGCCTCGCGTATCAAAAAACCGGACAAGTGCGAGTCGGACTCGCGCACTAGGGTTCCGTAGAAAGATTTTAACGCTTTTCCCCAGTGTTTTAAGAAGTGTAGTGTTCTGTCAGGGCTCTGCTCCTGGTCCTAAGCAAAATGTACACAGTGTGGCGTCAACTTATATTGGCCTGCTAAATCTACAGAACTACAGAAAAAATTAGGATTTTGAGACATTTATGAACTAAAAAACAATTACTTTGCTCACCCGCGACCACTAATGACAAATAGTTATATCTGTGCGGCAAATGTATGTTTCCATGCAACACCTCCACCTCCACTGCTACACGAATCAACACATGCCACACAGACCCAACTATCACCACCACCACTATACTAAACGCTGACGCGTTTCGGCACTCTCCACGAGGCCATTTACGAAGCACAACAACAACCGCTCAACATGCCACCACTTCCACTACTGACATATGTAAACCATGTACTCAACTTAGTTAATGACAAAACCAACGTACCCACTAATATTTTATAAATTCCAAACTACCCTTTTATGTAAGTGCTAAACTACCCTTTTTTAAGAAATGAATTCCAAACTACCCTTTTTATTTTTATTAAAAAAAAAAATAGTAAAAAATAAAGTTCAAACGAGAATTAGAGGGAAATCGTTCATTAAATGTTCTGGATTTAACTATTACAAGAGTATATAATAGGCACCAGTTTCAAATTTACCGTAAGCCTACGTACACAGATACTGTCATACCTGCAAATTCTACTCACCCATGGCAGCATAAACTGGCTGCTTTCCATTGTTATGTACATAGACTACTAACTGTACCTCTTTAGAAAGAGCATTATGATTCTGAGTTACATACTATATATCAGATAGCAACAACAAATGGTTATAGTACAGCAATGGTTAATAGTCTGGTTCAAAAGAAGCAGGGACGGATAGTGAATAGCATGCTTTACTCTGCGTTGCCATCTCAGCCTACTAACAAATTTAGATCTAGTATTACTTATGTTGGCCGGTTGTCTGACAAGATTTATAATATTTTAAAATCAAATAACATCAATGTTGCCTTTAAGACTACTAATTCTTTACGTTCTAGACTTTGTAATAACAAAGAAAAGGTGGATAAAGGGAACAGGTCGGGCGTATATAAACTCACTTGTGGCGGCTGTAGTCAAGTATACATTGGACAAACCGGTCGAAGCTTTGATACTAGATTTAAAGAGCATGTCTCGTCATATAGGCATGATCATCCAGAGAAATCAAACTTTGCCAAGCATTTATTAGAAACGAATCATTCGTTGTTAGACTCAGATACGTACGAAATTTTAGATTATTGTGATAAGGGTTTGCGGCTATCGGTTTTAGAACAATTGGAAATAATTAGGTACAACAACATGGGGTCTATTATTAATGAACAAGTTAATTTGGTTTCTTCGCCTTTGTTACGACTTGGTTCTAATTTTAATAATGTGTCATAGTAATAATGAGAACATGACTTCTCTTTTTACCGTACTCGGTTAAAAATAACGGGGTACCTGGCGTAGATTAAAAATAAAAAGGGTAGTTTGGAATTCATTTCTTAAAAAAGGGTAGTTTAGGACTTACATAAAAGGGTAGTTTGGAATTTATAAAATATTAGTGGGTACGTTGGTTTTGTCATTAACTAAGTTGAGTACATGGTTTACATATGTCAGTAGTGGAAGTGGTGGCATGTTGAGCGGTTGTTGTTGTGCTTCGTAAATGGCCTTGTGGAGAGTGCCGAAACGCGTCAGCGTTTAGTATAGTGGTGGTGGTGATAGTTGGGTCTGTGTGGCATGTGTTGATTCGTGTAGCAGTGGAGGTGGAGGTGTTGCATGGAAACATACATTTGCCGCACAGATATAACTATTTGTCATTAGTGGTCGCGGGTGAGCAAAGTAATTGTTTTTTAGTTCATAAATATGGACCTCCGCAAAGTAACGCCTGATTCAATAAATTATTTTGAGACATTTGTGAGTGGTTATGCTGTAAGAGCTACCTTCATACCAAATTTCAAGTTTCTAGGACAACTAGAAGTACCCTTTAGGTTTTCGGATTTCGGCAATTTGTATGGAAATAGCCTTTTTAATGACTGTATCTTTTGATTGCGTTGACTTAGAAGGTTGATTTTTTCACAGCTTCAAGAGACCGCAGGCTTGAGTATTTGATATTAATTTCAGCATGCTACCTCCACGCGTTCCAGAGAAAAAGGGTCTTGACAGACAGACAGACGGACAACAAAGTGATCCTATAAGGGTTCCGTTTTTTTCCTTTTGAGGTACGGAACCCTAAAAGGGTTCCAGACCGCTTTCCGAATGCGACGTCAAATTTTAAAAACAGAAAGCATTGTTGGTCAATAATTAACTATTTAAACACCACTACACCGCCACTAATCACCACCACACCGCCACTAAACACCACCACACCGCCACTAAACACCACCACACCGCCACTAAACACCAACACACCGCCACAAGTCGGAGCTGTTAATCTTTTCCTTCAAAATCAAAATCAAAATCAAAATCAAAATTTTATCCTTAGGCCTTCATATCGGAAGTACCCTTTGTCCTTATTATTTATGCAAAATCTTACCTGATCTTAGCACGATTTTACGAATGCTGCGTAACGTTACGGTTATCATATCGAGAACGAGAAATCTCATACTAAATTTTAGTTTCAAATACGCTCACGGGCGGGCGCTGTTTCAAACGTCTTACAAACTCGACAACGTTTACTATTCGATTTTACGTGACGCAGCATTCGTAAAGTCATGCTCGACCCTCTGCTCGTTTTCCATACCATACAATTGGATATCATCCCGGTATGTTCAGTTGGAAACCATTTTAAAATGACTTCAAAGCAAGCACTCACTCGATTTCCTATTACAATAAATACGAGTGAGTGCAAAAAAAGCTGGACCACAAATCTTCGGTAGCAGGGTTCCTACCGATATGGTAGAACGAGGTCCTCAAACGCCTACTAGTCGACTCGCAACGCGACGCGGTGGCGGCGCGGCGTGATTCAGCCCGCTTAAGCTAATCTGCATCAGTGCCCTAAGCACGGCTTGTCGAACCCTGCGTTACGTTACGGTTATCGTATCGAGATCGAGAAATCTCATACTAAATTTTAGTTCCAAATACGCTCACGGGCGGGCGCTGTTCCAAACGTCATACAAACTCGTTATAGTTTACTATTCGATGTTACGTGACGCAGGATTCGACAAGTCGTGCTTAGGGCACTGAATGGCTAACGTTTGCCTTTTAAATTCATTCACTGCCCACATGACCTGTCTAGACTAGGGGCTAGAGGCTAGGGACTGATATTGTAGAAAACACCTTTGCAAATAAAGAAAATATCCCTGTGCCCGACGCTGTCCCAATAGTTATCACCTTCAATATTCATCATCATCAAATCAGCCGAAAGACGTCCACTACTGCTGGACATAGGCCTCCCCCGTGGCTCTTCACTCAGACCGGTCTTATTCTTTCCGCATCCATCGCGGTTCCGCGATCTTTACTAGGTCGTCGCTCCATCTTGCTGGAAGCCTACCGACAGCTCGTCTCCCAGTCCGTGGACGCCATTCGAAATGAAAATATCCGCAGTAGAACTAAGGTTACTGACATAGCCCGAAGAATTGCGAAACTTAAGTGGCAGTAGGCGAAACTGATGGCCGATGGGGTCAGAATGTTCAATCTTATTACGAAGCAATCAAGGTGACAAGAAGGGTGCCAATCAGGGTGTGAATCAACCCGTCGATCATTGGTACGCTTACCTTCCCACTACTTAATTTACCTTAATTAATAAGTGATTATGAGCTTCGTAATTTTTATCACCAAACTATCACATAAATCAAATGAAACTTAAATTGTCCTAAAACGGCCATGTTTCTTTACGATGGACATAATTCGTTGCTAATGTAAGCAATTAAGTACGGAAACAAAGTTATAAGAACGGCCATTACAATTTTATTTAATGATCGTGCCTCGATGCCGTAATTATAAAACAAGTTAACAAGAACTACGTTTACAATAAAGTTATTGTTAGGAAAGATTTCTCTTGCTGAGCTTAAAATTTTTAAAAAGCTTTATTTGAGATGAGTAAGAAATCATACTAGGTATAGCTATGGCGCTTAATTGAGAAGGTTTCTGCGGTAGAAAAAACCTAACCAACAAAAAAATTAAACAAGATTTTTAGTGACTGCAGGTTGTACTTGCATGGTCACACCATCTCAGTGACTGGATGTGAGTGAGTGAGTGGATTTACTCTAGGTGCCATCGCTACGTTCCTCGCACTAGCTCCCTGCTCTATCATCAGACCAGCTTGAATTCACATGCAAAAAAACCGTCTTCAAAAAAAACATAAAAGAATCCCCAAAAAGCCATGACTTTTGTGGCCTAGCAGAATATAAAGTCAGTGCGGTGCTAACGGAATATTCTTGGAATGAAGCACCGACTTCATATTTCTGCTAGGCCACAAAACTCATGGCTTTTTGGGGATTATTTTATGTTTTTTTCTGAGATTTTTTTTAGGGCAGTTTTATTTATTGTTAAAAGATTTTTTTATTTCACAATTTTTAGTTACGTTAATATTTAAAATATTATCCTCCAACTCCTAACCGTTAAGGAGTTGTACCTTCCATCATCACCTCATCAACATGAGATGATGATTACCAGACGCAAGTACTTGAATAGCTTTCGAAAATACATATATGAAACACATGATCCGTTCCTATAAAATTTGAGGGTTGCCCTCGATTTCCCTGGTATCCCATCATCAGATCCTGACTTGGTGACAATGGGACCAACTAGAAAGTATACCCTTTCAAGCAAAAAAGAATGTTTGAAATCGGTCCAGCCGTCTTCGAGTAATCGGGGAACATACATTAAAAAAAAATATTCCGACGAATTGAGAACCTCCTCCTTTTTTTCAAGTCGATTAAAAAAAACATTGACTTGTCATCGGACCGTTTTTAATTTTAAGCCAATCCGACCACAGGAAGTTTGTTATTTTCACTTAAGGACAAGATAAATTTGTCCCACTGACATAATAACACGTCAACTTAGTTAAAATCACCAATATGATTTTCATGGCATTGCTCAATACAACTATTAATAATTATACCTATAGGTGGATTATTTCCACTTGCGGCGCTCGACTACCACAGGTAAACAGGTAAGTACCTACTCAATTACGCGCTATATGGTTCGTTCAAATAATTGAATTATAAACATACCTACTGCATAATGAACTAAATACAATTAATATGATCACCCGCAACCACGCGTATTAGCCAGCAGGGCTTTGGCGCGCAGTGTGCGTTTCGCTGTCGGTTCGTGCGCTCCCAGAGGAAGGACCACCCTGCTTATCAACTTTATTACTATGAATTAAAATTGAAGTTGCTAACTCACCATTATTTAAGTCATGTAATGTAAAAGGTTTAACTGAATTCATGATCACAATGATGATGGTGCTAGCCGTGGTGTAGGGGTTATGACAAGCGACACGGAATGTTCGGGTTCGGAAGGGTTCGATTCCCGGGGTTAGTTATATTTATCCGAGTTCGATTCCTGGGTTTAGCTATATTTACCCGAGTTCGATCGCGAGTAAAGATCGTGGGACCGCGGTGGATGCGGAAAGCACAAGACCGGTCTGAGTGGAGAGCCGCGGGGGAGGCCGCCGTCCAGCAGTGGACGTCAATCAGCTGACATGATGATGATGATGACCCAAGTTCGATTTCCGGGGTCAGCTATATTTATCTGGGTTCGATTCGCGGGATTAGCTAAGTTTTTCTGGGGTTATTTCTGTCTATTCACGTTTCAGTGAGTATTTAAAAGTATAATAACGTTAACTGAATTCTTTTAAAATACAACAGCAAAACTATCCTCGCATCACAGCGTCTCGATTCCACGCCAAACGAATTAAACCCTGAAGCGAGATTCAATACCTAGTGCAATAACAAACGCTGGAAGCGCAGTTCGTTAAACATTCAATAATATCGGCAAAGAGAAAAACTCTTTCAGGAAATGAAATAAGCTCCGAGCCATTATCATCTAAAGTGATTTGCAAATTGGAACTGTGCCTTGGAATGGTCTAGAAGAAAGATTTCTTAAATAATTATGGGTTCTCGAGCGGTCTAAGTATTGCATCGTCTGAAACAGTTTTTGAGGGAGACTCCAATAGAGATCTCTCTCCAGGCAGAATGTTATGCCTGGGGACCGAAGTTCCAGAGTTGGAAGTTGTATTGTTGCAATATTGAGAAACTTCGTTAGCGCGATGTAGAACAGTGTTGACGTCATCCACGTGTAGCGCTAGGGTCGCTACTACAAGTTCCTTTACGCACTGAGGATCGAGCATGACTTTTACGAATGCTGCGTCACGTAAAATCGAATAGTAAACGTTGTCGAGTTTGTATGACGTTTGGAACAGCGCCCGCCCGTGAACGTATTTGGAACTTAAATTTAGTATGAGGTTTCTCGATCTCGATACGATAGTCATAACGTTATGCAGCATTCGTAAAGTTGTGCTCGACCCTCTGAATCAGTAGCGTAGCGATTCCCTCACTAAAAACCGTTAATCCATAGTTTAGAATGGCGTTCCCTTTTTTTGTGTCATTAAATGCCTTCCCAGTAGATAAAACTTGTACAGAAAGTTAGTCAAATAAATTAGGTTTCAAATGACGTGTAAAAAAGCATTCCACTGCCTATTTGCTGAATAAAATTTAGAATTTTTGAACTCCGCCATCCTCCGCCACGACGACGACTCATGTCACGTCATTGACTGAGCAGTACGGACTTCTCCGGGCTAGCTAGTTTAAAATAAATCTACAAACGCAGGGCAAAATAGAGGCTGAGATGTTTCCGCCTGCCAGTCGTATACTCGCGCTAAGGACCCGCCTGGGAAGGCCTCGACAAGGGATGAGCAGGCGTCATGTTTAAATTTGCAATTCAACTAGACTACCTCCGCCCTAACTACGAGTGTCGCACTCCCTCCATATTTGATAAACAAATATGAGAATGAAGTACAGTCGCGCTCGAACGGGCGCGGATCGATTCCGTTACCTCGTTTTGTTTTGACACTTGACGTTATTTTCTGGGCCCGTCATCGCGACCCCGCCGCGACGTTCCAATATCGCGGTGTTTGATTCAGTAATTCAATTTTAAGCGTATTGTCAATTGTCTAGATTGCTTGTGTTTGTTGATGACAGTGATAGGGAACAAACTGCTTTTAAAGATAAACTACAATAACATGGCCCGCTCCTCCGAAATTCAAAAGGCTTCAGCATTTGCGAAAGTATTTTTATGAAGTACCACCAAGACTCCCAAGGCATGTGTGTGCGCCGAAACAGCCGTCACACAAAAACGAGTGTTCGGATTAGTAGTGAAATAAAAACGGATCACTCACGTATATAAGTCGAGTTTAGTCCGACATGTTTCGAATTAATTCGTAGTCCTTCCTTTGGGAGCGCACGACCCAGCGGCGGCGAGACGCGGCTCTGCTCGCGCGACTACTAGACGCAGCTGACAGCGGTACACAACTACCCTCGTTTTCATCGTCATTTTTATTACTGTCAAATGCAGGGTAGCACACTACACTGATCACATCACTCTGTAAAGGCTCGTTCACACTTACCGTTGACGCAGTATTTAGTACGTGAGTGATCTGTTTTTATTTCACTTTGAGTCTCACGGTAGTTTCATGTTAAAAACTCGGATTAGTTGTTAGACTAATCGTCTTACTAAACACACTGAAATAGTAATTTGGAGGGGCGGGCCATGTTACCGTAGTTTATCTCTACCGTTATTTTACTCGTACTTTTCGATAAGCGCGCTGTTTACCAATAAAAGCAACACAGATAAGAAATTTTAATTAGCATGATAATAAATAAGTTCATCATTATTATCAGCCTATAAATTTTAATCCTACTGTTGGGCACAGGTGAATTTCTATAATAATTTGTTGAATTTATTGTATTATCATTTTATGAATTTCTATAATGATTATGACGACCATATACCCAAGCAGGCTTGGCAGTGGCACCTGCCTGGAGTGAGAAGACGAGGTCTGCCCAAAACAACATGGCAGCGTTCTGTCGAAAAGGAGATCCAATCCCTGGGCATGAGCTGGCGAGAGCTGGAGGTCGTGGCGCAGGATCGCTCCAAATGGAGTAAAATGCTGAGAGCCCTATGCCCCTGATTAGGGATAACAGGATGTTATGATGATAATGATTATATCAAACGCGTTTGCAGGCAAAGACACGAATACCTTTGAGCACAAAAACACAGGGGAGTAATAAGTCGTCGACGCAATATCCGGTTGACACACCACAAAATGTTAACAAGCCATACATCTATATACGTTTGAGCTAATGAGTGACTGCGGGATTTTAACGGTCACATTAAAATTATAGTCCATTAGAAATGTGAGTTGGTTCCGTGTTTATCGTGTTTGTGGTAGTTTGGGAAAGAATCCAATAGAAAGTCCTCTCTCCAGGCAGATGTTATGCCTGGGGACCGAAGTCCGAAGGAAGAGAACGAAAGTTGTATTTATGCAACTGACTTGAGAAACTTCGTTAGTGCGATGTAGAACGGTGATTACGTCATCCGCGTGTAATGCTAGGGTCGCTACACGTATAATCGATACCCTCAGCGGTTGTTGCGTTCCAAATTCTGTTCTTTACAGCGTTATTTGTACACCGCAGACCTCTCTGTCTTACGTAAGTGACCAGCATCGGTCGTCTGTCTCAAAGCGGTTTTCCGTAGAATCCCCGCGCGTCCCATAGGTGCCCTCCTTATCGTATCGTCCTTATCGGCGAGTGACGAAAAAAGTGAAAGACAATGATCGTAAACATAGCGACCACTCCATCGCCTCTCGCCGACCGCGCTCTTTTAAACAGAAAACTTATGTGTTCCACTGTACGTGACATGAAATTCGTTCGAAGATCCTTTCACACATGAGTTTTCGTTAAAACTTATTTCTCTCGCGCTCCATCTGGCGCAGAAGTATAGACTTTTATTTACCAACCTTTCACATAACTTTTCTTTTCACTTTCAAAGATAAGTGTTAGTAGACAGAGGGAAGAACTATACGTGGTCAAAGCGAATGTGATGGATAGACAAACCTTTCATCGCAAGGTTTGGTCTTCAATTAGAGTAAATATCGTTGGGGCGGCGTTTGACACGCGGCAAGAAATAGCTTGTTTCAGCTGTGCCCTAAGCACGACTTGTCGAATCCTGCGTCACGTAAAATCGAATAGTAAACTATAACGAGTTTGTATGCCGTTTGGAACAGCGCCCGCCCGTGAGTGTATTTGGAACCAAAATTTAGTATGATATTTCTCGATCTCGATACGATAACCGTAACGTAACGCAGGATTCGACAAGTCGTGCTTAGGCCACTGATGTGGCGTGTGGCGTCTGAGACGTGTTGTGACACGTCGCGACCACAGCATCTCGATCGGTCGTCGTGGCGCGAGGAAGGGGTGAGAAGCAAATTGACAAAGGGCCTCGGAGTGGATCGTCGTTTTGCGAGTGACGGCTAGTGGCTGCGACTGGAATACGGAATGAGCCGGAGGCCTCCGAGGGAAATAAAACAACACGGATCCTGTAAAAAATATGACAGAGACGCGAGGCGCGAGTGAGAGCGATAAAGACGAACAGTGTTGCCACTAAGAATTTTTATATCGGAATTTCGCTAGCACAATTCAGAGGTCACTCGTCGAATCCGACTCGGCTGGGCAGCGTTCGGGAAGCTTCACAGTGTCTTTTCGTCCAAATTACCGCAGTGTTTGAAGTCAAAAGTGTTTGACCAGCGTGTGTTGCCAGTGATGACTTACGGATCTGAGACGAAGGCGCTAACAATGGGCTTCATAAGGAAGCTCAAAGTCACTCAGAGGGCGATGGAGATGGAAAGGTCTATGCTCGGGGTTTCTCTGCGGGATAGAATCAGAAATGATGATATCCGCAGTAGAACTAAGGTAACTGACATACCCCGAAGAATTGCGAAAGTGGCAGTGGGCGGGGCACAAGGTCAGAAGGTTCTCGAATGGCGTCCGCGGACCGGGAGACGAGCTCGAGGTAGGCCTCCAACAAGATGGAGCGACGACCTGGTAAAATCGCGGGACCGTGGCGAATGCGGGAAGCAGAAGGCCGATCTGAGTGGATAGCCTTGAGGACGGCCTATCTCCAGCAGTGGAAGTCTTTCGGGTGACATGATGATGGTAATGATTGCTACATTGGTTTTCCTCTGTCTTGTTATAGCTGTATTGGCGGGTGTTTATCCCCGCTGTCCGGGTCGGACGCGTCACGGGCGGGCCACTCCATCACGCGGTAACGTCGCGCCGCCGATCGCTCATCCACCGCGACACTGCGTCGACTTATAGGTACCTCCGCAGCTACAGCACTTCCCGACCCGAATCTCAAACAAACAAAAATAACTTTTGCCCAAAACAGGAAAATCAGCCGACTTCAAATGTAAATAAAATTTTTGCCGAACCGATTTTGATCAATTATAAGTACCAATACGGAAGACCCTTTCAAACGAAAAGACTTTCCTGTTTATAAATGGCGGAGTTCGAAGATAAATAACAAATCATTCATTATTGATTTTCACTATTTTATATTTAAAGAATACTCCTAAAGTAAAAAAAAAACACTCCGTGAAAATGTGAATCTTCTCCTTCTTAAGTCGGTTAAATAAAACCCCCGTTAATGCGCCCCTCGAATAGACTCGTTTGAATTAAATTATTGAAACGACAGGCACATGCATTCCAAAACTCTAGGTAAGTGCTAGCTTAACATTTTCAAAACTGACTTTGCGCAAAAATCAATACAAACTTAAATTGAGAATTGAAAATTGAATCGAAATAAAAATACTCCTAAGACAGGCCAAGCGCGAGTCGGACTCGCGCACGAAGAGTTCCGCACCATTATCTATAAAAAAAACAAAGCAAAATGATTGACAGCGCCATCTAGTGATTAGTCTGCCTAGTTACACTACTCGTCCACAGATATCATCGGAGCTCCACATAAGACAGACAGACAGACGGGCAGACAGACGGACGGACAGCGGAGTCTTAGTAATAGGGTTTTGGCTACGGAACCCTAAAAAGTGTATTTGAGTAGGGGCGCGTCGCGCGGCGTCGCGGCAGGCGTTCCCGCGCCGGCAGAAGGCGCTAATTAAGATCACATTACTCAAAAACTTTATAATGAAGAGCGCTCTCAACACGCTAATTAGATTTTTCTTTTGTTAAAATCCGGAGGCGTGTTCCGGGAGTTATTCCGAGGCGTTCCGATGGGACGGCCTACCTGAATTATTTTTCAGGGAGACGTATTTTTTCATAATTTCCAAAAGAAGGTCAAAGTTTCCTGAAAACTTTTTTGATAAATCTTTAATTGCGAGATGAGTTTCAGGGGTTGGGACAAGTCTTTGAAATTGTTGAGATAATGTAGGCAAGACTGCTATAAATAAATTAATTAATATCATAGTAGTGTTAGTCCATTGTACATTTGTTTTAAATAAATTATTAATTTTGTGCTCTTCAAACAAAAAAAAAAACAAATATATATATATATATATATCATGGGATAACTGACACCAATTGAGTTGGTCCCAAACTGGGCAAAGCCTGTACTATGGGTACTAGACAACGGGTAAACATACGTATATAGATAAATACATACTTGTATATTAAACATCCAAGACCCGAGAACAAACATTCGTACTCATCATACAAACATCTGCCCCGAGAGGGGATCGAACCCAGGACCTCAAGCTTCATAGCCAGGGTCTCTAGGCTATCCGGTCGTTATGCTATTCTGCGAAGGTAAACATTGTAAGATAGGTGGTCGCTGGGGAATCATTTCTGGGAGAATAGTGACTCGGCGCCGGCGACTCTAATATGCTCGCGAAGTGGCAGCGCGGGCCAGAATAACCCTCAACGATATCGCGCTCATATTTTTAGAAAAGAAAATATTTTTACATAGTGTTAGGCGAGTCGCTTAATTTATCATAACTTTGCAACCCCTCGTTGTAACTGTATTTATGTATGTATGTATATCTCTTTATTGCACATAAAACAAAAGCAAATGTACAAAGACGAACTTATCCCTTAAAGAGATCTCTACCAGTTAACCTTCGGGCGATTGACAGGACATCAGAAAAAAGAGTAGACATACAAATAATATTTATCTAACATACAATGACTATGCAAAGAAAAATCCGTTAAGCAGCTGGACTTGAACCAGCAACCTCGGTAATCCGTACCACGCTCCACCAATTAAGCTATACTTAACGTTGGTGTACCTAACGAATTTTTCAATGCCTTGTGTCATATTTTTATTTGGAAGATCTCTCCTCAGCGCCATCTATGAGTAGCTTAATCAAGCGGCTCACCCACTACGGAACTTCTACAGTTACGCATTAGTGGCAAGAGATGGAGCTATTTTCTGAATTAATGAAAATAATCGATTTATTGATTATTTTTGTTTTTATTTTTATGAAACATTCATAGAATGAAATTCAACATACAATGACTATGCAAAGAAAAATCCGTTAAGCAGCTGGACTTGAACCAGCAACCTCGGTAATCCGTACCACGCTCCACCAATTAAGCTATACTTAACGTTGGTGTACCTAACGAATTTTTCAATGCCTTGTGTAAAAATATGACACAAGGCATTGAAAAATTCTTTGCATAGTCATTGTATGTTGAATTTCATTCTATGAATGTTTCATAAAAATAAAAACAAAAATAATCAATAAATCGATTATTTTCATTAATTCAGAAAATAGCTCCATCTCTTGCCACTAATGCGTAACTGTAGAAGTTCCGTAGTGGGTGAGCCGCTTGATTAAGCTACTCATAGATGGCGCTGAGGAGAGATCTTCCAAATAAAAATATGACACAAGGCATTGAAAAATTCGTTAGGTACACCAACGTTAAGTATAGCTTAATTGGTGGAGCGTGGTACGGATTACCGAGGTTGCTGGTTCAAGTCCAGCTGCTTAACGGATTTTTCTTTGCATAGTCATTGTATGTTGAATTTCATTCTATGAATGTTTCATAAAAATAAAAACAAAAATAATCGATAAATCGATTATTTTCATTAATATTTATCTACACACAATATCATAAGTTCTCTTTAACGCGCTCAGCAACCGTAAGTAATGACCAGCATTACAACAATTACGTTTGGTCTTCAAAGTGCAAATACAGTCCTTTTAAATTTATGGAAAATACAATTTAAAAATAGGCCCAAATTTAATAAAAAAAAATTATAATTACGAAACGTCAGCTCAGTATGTTTGTCTATGATAAAAATAAATCACATCCAGGACAGCTGTCTTATGCCGTCAGCTTCTGAAGCCATTTTAGAGTTGTGTAGATAAAGTATGTACGCAACTCTACATAATTAGGCCTTTTAAAACACTCGTGTTATCGTATCATGAAACTCGGCTTCGCCTCATTTCATAAAACCACGTGTTTTAAGGACATTATGTAACAGTTGCAAAAATTACCTACTATTCCATTACTATCACTAAACTGGTTTACTTATTAAATGTTCTTGCCGGATTCGCTTATATTTTAGCTAACAAGCGTCATTAATTGATGGCCGCTGTGATAGTTCTCGGACAGCGTATGCCCGAGCTTATGATTGCGGTAACGCGAAACAATAGCAATAAACTGTAGATAAATATATACGAGGTTATTCAAAACGCCGCAATGCTGCTAACCGCAAAATTAAATAATTTCAGTGCGCCCAACTGACGATGGATAGTTTTGATTATTTCATTTCATTTAATCACTTTGGTGAATTACGTAATAAGTAACATAAATATTTCACTGAACACGCGTGTCGCGTGCCGCGGCCGCTAATGGCTGATGCTTGTCCCCCACCCGCTAACTGACACGTCGACTACGCAACAATACCCAACTGGTAGAGTATGCCATCAGGATCTTGTTTTTATTAAGGTGATGCTCCGAGCGCGCCTTCGCCCCGCCCTCCCATATCCCGCAAGTAATGACAACTCGCCGGCCGCGCAGTTGTAAAGAACATTCTTTATCCGTCCCGTGCACGTGCCGTGCTGCCGCGCATCGCCTCAGTAAAACAATGTCACTAGACATTAAAATGAAACAGCTAATCTGCATAAAAATAAAAGCGGGAAAGCCTCCTCGATGAGTAGAAAAAACCGGTCCGCCTCTATGTTTTTTCTGGCGTAATCCCCTTTACGGGCATGCAGTCTCGTTCGCTTCTTTTATTTTCCCGTGGCTTTTGAACGTTCCTAGCGATTACATTAAAATCATAGGGCATGTGGGCTCACGTGATTTATGGAGGGCTCTGGCACTTAATTTTACCCTTGTTTATTGTAATGCGAGAGTAGCGGCCCTCCAGTCAGCCGGGGACGCTACGCCGCAGTCGCGTCGCGGCCCGCAGTAGCGACGCGGTCTTCACGCCTGGAACATTCCACGCATCTTACTCCCAGATTTATGTACACACGAAAACTACCGCAATTTATATACTATCAAAGCGCAACACACATAGTTGTATGACACTTTGAAAGCGAACTTGCAGGAATCGGCAATGATCTCTACGCAGATAATGTGAGGCTACTGCTCACCCCATTTCAGCCGACTACGCTCTGCAGAGAGTGGGTCGCGGGCGGGACGAAATGACTTTCTTCCCTTATTTACCTGCGAAAACACGAAGCGGATTTAATGCACAGCGTATTCTGTTCGAGCTGCAATATTTCTACAAATATTTGCTGTCGTCTCACCAGGCTTTTAAGGATAATTTAATTTCGGAGTAGATACTGTTTATTTGTATGCTAGCAAAGGTTGCTTGATTGAGCTATAAAAGGTTTCGTTTCGAACAAGTTTCGAAAAGAAAAAGTGTTCACTAGGATTTCAATCAAAGTCGATCAAAACGCAATCCTGCTGCGGCCAGCCCGCACTGTTTTTAGGCATTAAATTTTTTAGGATTCCCTAGTCAATAGTGTAGTTTTGCCATCTACGTCTGTCTTTCTTTCCGTGGCATGACTCAGAGGATCTTGTATAATGAGAATCTTGAATACATTATTATTAATAACGCCGACAAAGTGTTCGAATTAAATCACAAAAAAAATACCTCTGCTACATGTAAAGTTGGAGGTAACTTTTTCTTATCTACCCCATGGTGTGGAGAGGCTTCGGATAAGTCTTTCAAAAATATAGATGGTATGAATGCATTTGCATGATTGTAATAGCTTACCCCTAGGCGAAACTGTTGTGCAACATACAATGACAATGCAAAGAAAAATTCGTTAAGCAGCTGGAGAGATCTTCGTTGAGGAGAGATCTTCCAAATAAAATATGACACAAGGCATTGAACAATTCGTTAGGTACACCAACGTTAAGTTTAGCTTAATTGGTGGAGCGTGGTACGGATTACCGAGGTTGCTGGTTCAAGTCCAGCTGCTTAACGAATTTTTCTTTGCATTGTCATTGTATGTTGAATTTCATTCTATGAATGTTTCATAAAAATAAAAACAAAAATAATCAATAAATCGATTATTTTCATTGAAACTGTTGTGTTTGGAAATGTGAATAAAAATCAGGGCATTAGTGAATTTAAACTATCACAACCTACTAGGCTTTACAGGTTAACTAATAATAGTTGATCTTTTGTCCAACTTATAAAAATCACTTACAAAGTGAAACACGCATAATGTTAAAATTAGATACGTAGACGATACCGTACATTTATTGTAAGGATTTATATTTAAAACTACGAGTATGTACGACGACTGGCCACGACGCGAAAACATCTAACAATTTGTACGAAATTCGGAAGCAGAAATGCAGTCCTTTTGAATTCATGTTCGGGGCTTCCTTTTCATCAATACCCAACGACATGCAAGGACTTTTTCGTAATGGCTACGGAACCCTGCCCTGGGCGAATGCGACACGCTCTTGGCCGGTTTGTAGGGTTCCGTACCTCAAAAGGAAAAAACGGAACCCTTATAGGATCACTTTGTTGTCCGTCTGTCTGTCTGTCTGTCTGTCAAGACCCTTTTTCTCTGAAACGCGTGGAGGCAGCATGCTAAATTAATATCAAATACTCAAGCCTGCGGTCCCTTGAAGCCGTGAAAAAATTAACCTTCTAAGCCAACGCATTCAAAAGATGCAGTCATTAAAAAACCTATTTCCATACAAATTGCCGAAATCCGAAAAACTAAAGGGTACTTCCAGCTGTCCTAGAAACTTGAAATTTGGTATGAAGGTAGCTCTTATAGCACAGGATAGCACAACCACTCCGGAAAGTCTCAAAATTTTAAAATTTTATGTCTGTAGATTTCACAGACCAATATAAGTTGACCCCACACTGCGTACATTTTGCTTAGGAGCAGGGCTCTGCTAACACCGGACTTCTTAAAACACTGGGGAAAAGCGTTGAAATCTTTCCACGGAACCCTCGTGCGCGAGTCCGACTCGCTCTTGGCCGGTTTTTATTAAGCTCTCCTTCCCAACCGTCCACCGAGCCGGGTAATTCATTCCGTCCATAAAATACTTGGGCTAACTAAATAACTTTATGAATGAAAAACATCGAACAGAAATAACTTTGTACGACAAAAAATTACCGTTTAAAACAAAATAACGTTTTTGTCTTACTTCTTTTACCGTAAAAGGCTTAAGAAACGAGCCGGAGTTTATTAAATTCATTAGAGCTAAGTATCTCGTCGAAATTGTTGCGAAGGCATTTTAAAAACCGATCAAGTGCGAGGCGGACTCGTGCAAAGAGGGTTCCGAGCCATCATCTAATAATATTTTGTACTACTTCAGAGATATTCAATGTAGAATAGACGGACGTGTGGACAGCGCCATCTCTTGTCCTATAGTGTAACTTATATCATTTTTGTCGATTTTTGAAAAACTGTGCTATTTGGAGACATAAGTATTAGTTTGATCTTTCTGTGATCTTAAAGAATTGCGTCTATTATTATTATGCAATAATTATTTTTTTTATGTCTGAAAACTTCGGAGCTATAAGGGTGGACGGAATATATTTTATATGATTTGAAAAGCATTAAGCCTTATTAAAATAAAAAAGTTTTAGACAGAAGTGAAGTGCTCACATAAACCTCTCATTATGATACCCCACTTGACCTAGTAACCCTACTTTGAACTTGAGACCCCGTGGAAATAAAAAAAAAATTTTTTTTACCCGTCTATTACTATTCCAGATTTCAAGTTGATGGCGTTAGTACTTACCTAGTTCCTGAGATCGGACCGAGACCGGACCAAGACCGGACAGAGATCGGTCGGACGGACCAAATCACACCACGGGTCCCTTTTTACCATTTTGGTTCGGACCCCTAAAAATGGATGTTTTCTGTTAATTTTAGGTGATCATGTCTCGGTGGCATTAAAATATTTCCGCGTAGCAGCTCATGACAGCCCTTCGAATTTCATTTTTCTACAAAAAAATATTGACTTCGAGGGTGATTTTATAGTTATTTCACTTATACTAATTAATGGGTAATGGTATGTGACCTTACACTTATCAAGTCATACTTACGTTATCGTCTCGCCAAAACATACGCTCACGGGGGCGCTATTCCAAACAAATTTTCTCGATAGCGATACGATGACGTTACTACTTGATTCTTGTGTTGTTTTAGCTTTCCACCGAAGTATTGAACATTGAGGAAAGTCACTCTTCCCATCTGCGGGCTGCCAATATCCTGACAGGCAGTTTTCCGCATAACGATATGGCCTTATTGCTTGTGGGTGTCTCACGCAACGCTAACAGGCTGACTCATGGCGTGCAAGTAATCCAATCTTCAGCCGTTTGGGCATAACTTGAGTCGAGGCCTCTGCAGTTGACGTTAAACAAAAAACTGGACATTTTTAGGATTCCGTACCTTCACTCCCTTCACTTTGTTGTCCGTCTGTCTGTCTGTCAAGACCCTTTTTCTTTAGAACTCGTGGAGGTAGCATGCTGAAATTAATATCAAATACTTAAGCCTGCGGTCCCTTGAAGCTGTGAAAAAATCAACCTTCCAAGTCAACGCAATCAAAAGATACAGTCATTAAAAAGGTGGTTTCCATACAAATCGCCGTACTGAGAAAACCTAAGGGTACTTCCAGTTGTCCTAGAAACTTGAAATTTGGTATGAAGGTAGCTCTTATAGCACAACCACTCCAAAAAGTCTCAAAATCTAAAATTTTTATGTCTGTCTGTAGATTTCGCAGACCAATATAAGTTGACCCCACACTGCGTACATTTTGCTTAGGAGCAGGGCTCTGCTAACACTGGACTTTTTAAAACACTGGGGAAAAGCGTTAAAATCTTTCTACGGAACCCTCATGCGCGAGTCCGACTCGCACTTGGCCGGTTTTCTTAACGAGTTAGGACTTTTTATCGCACGCTGAGACGAAAGTGGCCAGTGGAGTCGACATAAACATTAAAATTCAACTTTTATTCATACTCATTAATTTAGCTAATTCTAAAATGCTTACTCATTCCGAGTAACACTCCTAAGTAATGGGAGATTAAAATTGCAGTTTGAATTAAAATGATTGCTAGCTAGGTTGCTAACCTATTTCATTATTTTGACGTACATAATTATTAAGCCGTGGTAGCGTCTATGACCTATGGCCTCTCAAGTAGAGGGTCGTGGGTTCGAGCCTCGGCTCGCATCTCTGTGTCTTTCGAAATTTATGTGAGAAATTACGTTTGTAATTTATCATGAGCTTGTTAGTGAAACCTGCACACTCCTGCGAAGCAATTCAAGTGTAAAGGTCTCAATCTGCTCTGCCTCAACTACAGCCCAAGCCCTCGCATTCTGAAAGGAGGCCCGTAAAGGAAGCCTGGTGATGATGATGATTTTAATGTTAATGTCAACTCCACAGCTCACTTTCGTCTTACGATAAAAAGTCTGAACCCTGCTTATCAATATTAACTTGTGATTAAAAATTGGAAAGTATCCTAACAGGACTCAATTTTTCTTCCTGCCTGGGTAAACTGAATCTATAACTATGCGTGTGCTAAACCAATTAACTTATTCGTGAATTAATTAAAGTGACAAATACATTTCAAGAGGTAATACGTACATATGTCAGTCATGATATTACGTCAGTTAATACAAAGAACGCAGAGTGACAATATAGGCCAGTCAATGAAAAGGTATAGAGGGAAATGCATGGAACACAATTTTGGACTTCGTAACTTTGTTTGGACTAGTTAGGAGGTGAACATACGAGTATTAAAAGTCCCCGCTCGTACCCCTTGAGCCGGGGGGGAGGGGGGGCTTCGAAGGTCCAAGTTTTCGGTTTTTTGCTTAATTCTCGGAAACTATGCGTCCTAGCGACATGACCACGATATACAAAAGAAAGCTGATTTAATTTGCTACAAGTTTGACTCGGTCAAGTTTTTCGATATCTATACCTATAAAAAAATACCTTGATTGACTGACTTTCTGAATGACTGTCTGACAGACGACGCACAGCCTAAACCATTGGACCTAGAGACTTGAAATTTGGCACACATGTAGCTTATGTATCATAGAGGTGCATTAAGAAGGGATTTTTCGAAATTCCCACGGGATAGGGAATAAGTGGGATTCATGTTTTCGAATCAAAGTGGCTCCTACCTCCTTAACTATAATTAATTAAGATTTCAAATTAGGCGTGCAAGTAGGTGATAATTGCAGCTAACAGCTGAAAACAGAAGATAATTAGGACATCAATGTGACTTGGCAGCATATAAGGGTTCCGTTTTTTCCTTTTGAGGTACGGAACCCTAACTAGGTATTTACCCGCTTAAGTTAGGCAAACCTATTTAGGTTAAGTTAGAATTGCGTATAGATATCATAATATTAGTTGTTTAAAAAAATCGTCTAAATGAAAATAGGATTACTGAAAATTAGGCCTTCATAAAATAGGGAGTAAAAAAATCGTAATACTAAAATTAGTCGTAATGAATAATTCGGCAAACTGATAATTCGGATAAATGATATCAGTTTTAACAAAATTAGTTCAAATGAAATTAGGACGAAAATTAGTCCAAACGGAGGGGAACCATATAACGGCCGAATAGCTTAGTGGTTAGAGACCCTGACTATGAAGCTTGAGGTCCCGGGTTCAGATCCCGGTCGGGGCAGATGTTTGTGTGATGAATATGAATGTTTGTTCTCGGGTCTTGGGTGTTTAATATGTATATAAGTATGTATTTATCTATATAAGTATGTTTATCCGTTGTCTGGTACCCATAGTACAGGCTTTGCCTAGTTTGGGACTAGGTCAATTGGTGTAAAATTGTCCCATGATATTTATTTATTTATTATTATTTATAAAAGATATAGGTTTATAAAAAGTCATGTTAGTTTTATGTGCCTCCAATTGAAATGTAATTGCCATCTGTTACTGAATTAGAATCATTCTATCCTGATCACGGATTAAAAATTACTTACGAAAGTGATTACCTACAAGTGGAAAAATCGGGGTGTTTTAATTTTTTTTTTCTCTACTTCACAACAATTAGCAACTATTGGTAACTGAAAACAAGCTACAGACGCTTGGTCAGTTAGAAAAACTGTAAGTTTTTTTTTGGAGCACAAGCACAACGTGACGCGATCTACTTTTCGATGTCTGTTTTTAACACAAACCCCTGGAGACTGGACGCCGGATTACAGAACTGCTATTGGCTCTGCCTCCCGAAAACTGTTTACAACATGCAGACTCTCGTTAGTTACAATACAGTTCTTAATTAAGCCGGGTTTCAGATTAACTTCCTTTTATTTGGGAATACGGCATTGATTTTTTTAGCACACACTGAGACATAATAATATGCTTCACAGTGTTACTAAAATAGAACTGGTCTGGTAGTTTTTAGTCACGTCAAATTAATCTAAGTGAGGGCTTACTTACGAGACCAATGAACCTTAACATTAGAATAATATATCGTAGTGAAATAAACAGATTACCAACTCACTTATTTAAAGTCGTGTTTAACTCGACAATGTTAATTCGTGGTCCTTCCTCTGCGAAGCCGTTGAAATTGGTAGTCATCCCACTGAAGACTGTGTTAATTGCTGCGTCAGCGGTTAGTATGTACGTAACATGCAAGCAAACTTGGTTATAATGGTCTAAATAAATCCCTCCGGTCTTTTCTATTTTCAAAACGCCCAAGTGCTATAATGGCGCGCACGGGCGACCCCAGACTCGGCACGTTTCCTCGCAAGTGTGACGAAAAACATTGTGATCCGCGGGCGGTACAGTAATTACGAAGCTCCGCTCAGAAAGCCCTCAAGTCTTCGACGTCTGGCTTCTACTAAAGCCCCGTTCGTAATTCCTTACATACCGCCCTTGATACACAATGAACTATTACAGAGTGACGTGATCAGCGTAGTGTGCTACGGCGTACGGTACACGTTAGCAGTTAACAAGGTCGGAATAGGGTTGTCAGCATGAACCCTGCCTCCGGCATTATGCGTGCGCGTCAATGGCGTCACGTCACGTCACCAATAAGTTTCGACGTGTCGCTTTGACGCGTCGCATTGTCACACGTTGTCGCCGGAAGCCACGTTATCGGGACGAGTCCGTGACAGCGTGGCTGAATCAATGAGAACCAGTGACAATGGGTGACAATGGGTGACAATGGGTGACAATGCCAAGTTGGCGGGACAAGACGTTAGCACTTTTCAGTCGATGCATGATTACATCAATCATTTTGAAGTGATAGGTGCGGGTGGTAGGACCTTGTGCGAGGTCTGTCCGGATCGCTACCACCATCTTACTCGCTAATCTTGCGGCTAAGTTGTGCAAATTGTGCAGTTCCGCTATGGAGAGTAAGACAGCCGGTGTAATGTATTTCATCTTAGCTAGGTTGGCAGCGCATCTGTAAAAACGCCCGGGCTTGCGGGAGTCTATGGGCAGTGGTGTTTACTTGCCATGAGATGACCCACTTGCTCGTTTGCCTTCTTTGTCGTATAAAAAAAATAGTCAAAAACAATTTGGTGATGGTGTTGGGAGGTGAAAAATCTTAAAACCTTGCGATATGGTTAGTTTTAGAAATTTACTTTCAATAGGAAAAGATTCCATGGGATACACCAGGGTGACGTCAGAAAAGTCGATGTTTTCGTAGTGTATGTGTATTAATTGTATTTTGGCGCACGACAAATCCCGGTACAGTTAGGCATATCTAATGCTATTACATAAAAACAACTAGTACCTGGTAAAGATCGCGGGACCGCGGTGGATGCGGAAAGCACAAGACCGGTCTGAGTGGAGAGCCGCGGGGGAGGCCGCCCTCCAGAAGTGGACGTCTTTCGGCTGACATGATGATGATGACGATGAACTACCGCACCCCAGTTGAAGATTAATAAAAGACCCATTTGACCACACATTCTGACAGTTCATTTCAAACATACTTACGTAACGTAACTATCTTAGCTATGTAAATTCATTGGGCATGTGAAAGCTAGTTGGCATGTTACCATTAAAACGAATAGCTGGCTTAAACAAACCAATAGGTACAAATATTCGGTTAAAATCGACTAATATTCGGGCGTTCATTTGTTTCGTATGAATGACGTGCGGTTTGCAGCCGCGACGCTCCTGCCGCTGACAAATATTTCGTTGTACTGTGAAAGGAAAATCTGGGCCCTCATTTATTTTTCATTTTTTGCATCGTGTAACTGAGCTGGAGTTTTGAACATGAACATGCTGCGATTGTGTTTTATTTTTATCGGGTTTCGGAATCCACAGCCCTCGTTTGTAATACGTTCGTGTGGAATGAAACGACGAAATTATAAATCGAGTCGACATAGGTATTTTTCAAAGCTTTCAGGGCTGGTAGGTAACAAGGAATCATTTTAATTTTTGTTATTTTCTCATGGCGTGAATTTTTTGTTAAGTGCGTGAGGAACAGCTCAAATGTTCCTAAAACGACATTGTTTTGAGATGTCTCACGTCTGTCATATGGGATACATGTTCCGAAAACTTGTAATGAACACAATACTTGTCAAACCTCTTCGGTTCTTCATCATTGACATCGATTTTCAATAGTGTGACAGTGACAGGCTGTACATAAAAGAATGATATAACTTTTATTTGGTATCGTCTCTGGTAATAGAAAAACATTTCTTATCGACGTAATCACGACACGGTATGGAGTGTACTGTACGGATTGGTTTAAAACATGTGTCGAGCATACCTTGACAATAAGACTTCAATGATCCCCCCCCAAGGCCATCTAACCAAACATTTGCTCTTGTTGCAGCTTCGACGTGCGCGGGAAGCACCTGTCGGAGGCGCGGCACTGGTCCGCGCCAGAGGTGTTCGGGCCGCGTGCGCACTTTGCCACGTCGCCGGCGCCGGCCGCGCTGCTCGTGAGAGACGTCAAGCGGCGGGACGAGGGCGTCTACCGCTGCCGAGTGGATTTCCGGAACACACAGACCACCAGCTTCCGATACAACCTCACCGTCGTCGGTGAGTACCAACACTGTAGCTAGAGAGCATGACTCCTCATGTCAACATCCCATTGGCATTGTTGGCTCGGCCACGGGCAGAGAATGGATCCCACAGGCTTCGTTGGCTCGGCCACTTGCAGAGAATGGATCCCATAGGCTTTTTTGCCTCGGCCACTTGCAGAGAATGGATTCTATAGGCTTTGTTGCCTCGCTTACTTGCAGAGAATAGATCCCACAGGCTTTGTTAATTCGTCTACTTGCTGAGAATGGATCCCACAGGTTTCGTTGGCTCGGCCACTTGTAGGGAATGGATGACGGTTCAAGAGAGCATCTTCGGGTCTACCAATTTTATGTTGTCCGGTGTCGTCTGGGCAGGTGGCCGAACTATGACCGAGCTGACGGCTGGGCTGTACGTCAGCTTCAAGCTGCAAATTTGCTTGAAACATTGCTTTTGTTATTATAACCTAGCTGAAGACACGACTCTGTTGCAGACAACAACGTCCAAAACATCTGTAGTTCAAACATTATTCTCTTCAATCATAACAAAACAGGCGATGAAACTACATGACGGTGTGCCGAGTTCGTAAACTCATCGCCGTTCGTTCCCCAATCAGACCATAATTTTGCGATCGCAATTACCGCGCCATCCGCGTTCGCCGTGACATTCAATTACGACGATTTGCGCTCACGTCGTCGCGCTCACAAGAACAAGGTTCCATTGCAATCAATTAACGCGTGCATAAAGCAAACCGGCTGAAACGCTGTAACTCGCCGCTTAATACGGCCGTACGTCTGCCGTGTCGCACTGACACTATTCCTTCAGGTATTCGTGTAGTTGCAGTGTTCTAACTAATGAGTTTGCGGAAAACAGATCCGTTTCCGAGGGACCTCGGATTGCACAGTAGTCATTGTCACTAAAGCTAGTAAATATATATACCAGCACTTGCATATTATATATTTATTTATGTACAAAGCGCAGTGCTAAATATAAGAGCTAAACTGATTCGAACATGTCGAGCGGCTAACAAACAAAAGTCCACTGAAGTTGCGTCCCCTAAATTTCCCATTAACATGAAATACTCCCGACTGTGAAATAACAGTTTCTTTATATTAAGGCTCGGTATGCTCCCCGAGCTGCGTCCTAGTAATTGTAACAGCATTCCTGAGAACTTTATTGAACGGTAGGTACATCAATATGAGGGTTGAGACGTGATGGATGGCCGAGAAACTTCAGGAATGTTCAATCAATGTTGGTCTTAGACGCTCGATTTTCATTAGTGTTGATTAAACCGTTTATTAATTTAATCAGCGCGGGAGCATGTCACGTCACACGGTCTTCGATAGATCGAATCTTCAACCCTCGTCAGTGGGCCTTTGAAGCGTCATCTCAAACCTCAAGGGATGCGATTCCATTGAGACCGGCTCTTATAGTTGGAAGTTAGGATTAAGTTCTCTGTAAGTGGATAGTGTTTTACTGCTACTATCAGGTCGCGGATAATGTACTCTTTGGGTCGCGGTACAGAAAGAATTTCATACAATGATCTGTCACTTTAATATTATGCCTCCGTCGTCGGTCATGCGTAAATATCTACCGTCTTGCTCTCCATGCAAGCGGGATGGTAGTATAGAACGGTCGAGCCACAGTGACATTTACTAGTGACTCTGTGAGCTTTTGAACTCGCGAGCAAATTTTTTCCAACTAAACGAATCAACAATAAAATAACCAAACAACTAAAAATTAAAAACGGAAACTCGACTGCAATTCTGGTAAACAATATATCCTAGATATACCCCACAACTAAAACGAATACACCTCATACCTTGAAATCCGTCAAACTGCTTAGGCTATAGAGCGTGCCAAAGAATTAGACATACATTACATACATACATACGCTCGATAAACATAATCCTCCTTGGGCAGTCGGGTAAAAACTATTTAAATGTCGAACCTGCTCACAAAATTTCACGAGAATCGGTTAAGAAATGCCACCTATAGATGAGAACAGCCGAACATACGAAAACATATCTCTTCTCGCTTTGCCCGCTCGGTCAATTATGGTGACATAGTCATTGTACGCAATTCTGTCTGTTCCGCAACCTCGCTATATTTAGTTAGGTACGTATCTTAGCTTGTATAATAGCGTCCGTAACCCACCTGAATTCGGCTCCGCAACTTTGCAGCGAAGATACAAGATACAAGCATGCCTACTGAGAAGAACCTTTTACAACTTTTGATGAAAATTGTTTCGAACATGGTGAGTTCACTCCTTTCGCTAAGACGCGAGGAGCGGTCTTTTGTTGTGCAAATTTAAAGTAATTGGACACTATCGGCCTCTTTTGAATAAGTTCTAACTTTCGAATGTGACTTTAAATATTTACGAGTGTAAACAAGTCAATATTACCTCGGCTAAAATGGTAGTAGTAATGGATTAATATCAGCACTAGGAACTTTGCACATTTAAAGAATGCGATTCATTTTCAATACCATGGGTTCTAAATTTATGCAAATAATAAAGAATAAAGATTGAGAATTGAACGTGGTCTAGTATTTCTCATTCTATGAAGTGACTTGTGAGCATTGGGACGTATCGAAGCATTATTATTATAATTGTTTATGTATCTGAAACCTGTTACGTTATTACGTACCTGGTAAAGATCGCGGGAAGCCTTAGGCTGCGGGTAGTGCAAAACCGATTGCCGTGGAGATCCTTGGGGAAGACCTATGTCCAGCAGTGGACGTCTTCCGGCTGATAATTATGATGATGATAATTTAAAACTTCACAAAGAAATAAAAATATTAAATTTTATTGAAAATCGAGTATCAATCGTTAATCTCCAATAATTAATTGAATTCCGCTCATTTATTGTAAGTGGGCCATCAAATCCTTTCAATTCGGCAATTTGTCGTCTAGTTAACCCGCAATACACCATAAAACAAGAGATTTGCGTAAACCCAAACTGTTGGGCGCGCCACCCCCCATTCAAGGAAATTACCTACTTACCGCGGCGGGTTCACGCAACTCTGGCCTCTAGTGAAATGAATCTAGGGACAATTTCGCGTGGGCTTAATTGGGAAGGGTGCTTAATCACGAATTGATGAGGCGAGCTAATTACGGCGCCCGCGATATAATGTACACTCGGATCCGTTCGCAGAATTCACTATTAAATTGATTAACGGGCGCGATTTCAAATGTCACGGTCGCGTGAAATCTGCGCGTGATTACAAGTGATACGACACCTCCAGGAGTAAGGGAATTTATTTATTATCTAAGTTTAAACCTTGTTTCGAACTTGAACGGTATTCACGAGCGCTTCTTGATAGCAGATATAGAGCTTGATACGTTTGGATACTGCTTTGGGAGAATGGTTTACGCCGTTACTATTATTATTCTTATTATTTACTTCGAAACATTACTTAACTACTTATTTCAAGATTAGACATTTTGTAATGTTGGTGAAATAATAGGGCCCTGTACTATTTGAACACACTTGTAAATTCAGTCCATTTTGATCAAGTCTGTATTCAAGAGAATATCTTGCAAAAAATCAAAAAGACAGCCTAGGTTCGGACATTATTTTTTAGGGTTCCTTACCTCAAAAGGAAAAAACGGAACCCTTATAGGATCACTTCGTTGTCCGTCTGTCTGTCTGTCCGTCAAGGCCCTTTTTCTCTGGAAAGCGTGGAGGTAGCATGCTGAAACTAATATCAAATACTCAAGCATGCGGTCCCTTAAAGCCGTGAAAAAAACAACCTTCTAAGTCAACGCGATCAAAAGAGGCAGTCGTTAAAATAGTTATTTGTTATACAAGGGTGCAAAGTTGTATTTTACCCGCGAACACTCGCTTTGAAGCAAGCGAAAGGATTCTATAGTTTTGAAATTGCATCGACTCAACTTGTGCGTTCAGAATTATATTCAACATCATTATAAAAAAACAAATGTTTCTTATAGAATTTTAAGGACCATTAAATAAAGCTAAATTCGGTATTTTTTATTAAATTCTCAAACCATTTATCATTTATTTAATGATAATTAAATTCGAACGAAATATTATTATGAGCGTTTTACGTTTTGTTATCTGTCAAAAGCTACTTGAACACGCTCCACTCCATGGTCAAATTACTTTCCCCACTAGTGGATAAAATGCGATTTTACCCGCTTGTATTAAAAAGGATAAAAGACGGCTTTCCGAGGTAGTGAGGGGAAAAATCTATTTTCATACAAATCGCTGTACTGAGAAAACCTAAAGGGTACTTCCAGTTGTCCTAGAAATTTGAAATGAAGGTAGCTTTTATAGCACAACCACTCGGAAAAGTCTCAAAATCTTAAATTTTTATGTCTGTAGATTTCGCAGACCAATATAAGTTGACCCCACACTGCGTACATTTTGCTTAGGAGCAGGGCTCTGTTAACACTGGACTTCTTAAAACACTGGGGAAAAGCGTTAAAATCTTTCTACGGAATCCTCGTGCGCGAGTCCAACTCGCTCTTGGTCGCTTTTTATAACTGATTGCAGTAAGTATGTCAAAACAGCTAATTTAAACAGCTAATTGGCTTATAATCAGTAATCTTTTAGCACATCCCTATCTTATTATTTCAGCAGTAAGGAAACGCAGGCATTGACCATCGTCCTAGCTGTTATTATAGCGCTGCCTTTAGTTTATTATACTTATTATACTGCGAGCATTCATTTGTTTTACCAAGCGTTTATATCCAGGTCACGTGCTCATTCCAGTTCGTTCACAAATCATTATTCCCCCGAAGAATAAAAGTGCGTGTAAGCATAGCGGTGACCTTACACAAATGCCATGCAAATGCTAATTGCCGCCATTGCTGCCACTCAAGGTGATAGTGCAGCCAAATGTCACAGCTATACGTACATACTGGCACGCGTGCTATTTCACGGCGTCTCTTTCCTATTGAGGCAGTTGGAAAAGGCATGACGAGAAAGCAAGCTAGTTGTGACATGGCTTTAGGGAATACGTGGTACGAGTTCAGCCGAAGATTTGTTTCCCCAATTCAGGTGTGCGCTTTAAATAAATTGCGAACGTCGCCCGCTTCTTGTTTAGAATTATGGTTAAGGAAATTTTGAAGAGAATGAGCTCTGCTGAAAACAGGTGCGGGTTTAAATGAAACGAGACGGTTTCAAATTTCAAGTAGCTTTGACTGTGCGACTGTATTTCACCGTTGCCAAATTCCAGGTGAATTATAGTACGTAGTTATTTGATAAGCTTACGCTCCTACTGAGACTCTGGAGACGAAATACAGAATATTATGTATTATTAAGTTAAAATACCTATCGGTGCAACAGAAATTTGAGCCACTTGCCCTATTTCCTTAGCTTGAAACCAGACCAACAATTTTTTTATTTATTTAGTGTCAACAACGGACCTTAGTTTCGAGTCGCCTGAAAATTGGGTATTGAAACGTTCAAAGCCTTAAGACTTTGCCAATTTTGCTACCATTCTTGACATCTGCGGAGACAACATTGATTTGGCATTCACCTCAAAGTTACATAGTTGAACCCAATGATAATATAGCTTTACTATCCGGCCGGCAGGTAGGCAGGTAATCTCCCGCTGGTGATTCCCAGAGGCCGTTAATTCGATCGTATTTCCGTCAACGGGTTGTTCTCTTTAATGAGTGCCGCGGCCACCGGGGCGCGGATAATTGCGCCGGACGGCGCGCCAGCCGCCGGACAGCGGCCGATAATTGCCCGTCTCTTTTGAAACCGGTCCGGCCACATTTGTCGCGCCCTGATGAAAATGCCTTGTTGGGTCTTGATTCGTGATTGAAGTGACGCCCAGAGCAGTTTTTCTTGTAGGAGCCATATCTGATTTTTTTAATTGCATTTTTTTATTAAATTGATTTAAATCTTAAAAGTTTTCTGGCCGCGGACCATAAGGAACACCGAATTGTGGAGACTGACTGAACAGAAGCCCATTGTGACGGAAATCTGGCATAGGAAGTGGCGCTGGATAGGGCATACGTTGAGGAGAACTGACGACCATATACCCAAACAGGCTTTGCAGTGGCGCCTGCCCGGAGTGAGAAGACGAGGTCGGCCCAAAACAACATGGCAGCGTTCTGTCGAAAAGGAGATCCAATCCCTGGGCATGAGCTGGCAAGAACTGGAGGTCGTGGCGCAGGATCGCTCCAAATGGAGTAAAATGCTGAGAGCCCTATGTCCCTGATTAGGGATAACAGGACGTGATGGTGATGATTTTTTTATTACGTGACAAATCAAATTAAGTACTTAGCATAACTCACACACACAATCCTGCGAAGCAATTCAATTGTGTTGTGTAAAATTCCAAATCCGCACTAGCCCAGCGCTTCTGAAAGGAGGCCTCTATGCCCAGCAATGGGACGTATAAAATACTGGCCATAATGATGATTTAGCACAAAAGGAATTGTAACAGAGAAGGAAAAACCTTTACGTACAGAGTGGGTACAGGAAATTCCGAACAGACAAAAAACTTCACGATGCAGCATAATTTTAGAAGTGGCCAACTGAGAGCTTCCTTTTGCATTTTTTACTTTTGAAAGACTAGTTAGTTATGAATTCCCCTTTTCCTCGTAAAATTAAGCTACGCCCGAACGAAACTGTGTTACAGCTTGATTTCACTCCAACTTTAGTTTGCGGGTGGCGGTAGGGGTCCACTTAAAGGGATATCGCCTTTTACCATGAAACGTGTTATCTTCGATATTTGACACGATCAATTTAACGGGGAAAAACTAGAGCAAATAAGAGAAATAGGGAGGATTTTTGTTCCCGAAATACTTAAAATATTAAAGGATATTTATTTCAACATTGCTATCAAGAAACCTGTAATTAGCAGAGAGATTTATGGGGTCTTCGGTTTTACTATTAATAAATATCATGGAACAAACCAAATGAGATTGTTCAATACTAGAAAAATCCAGGACTATTGAGAGAGAGAGAGAGAGAGGGAAACATTTATTCACATACATTCGACACATACAGAAAGATGAAACAGTACATTTAAAAGAATAGAATATAATGGAACACATAGCTATATTATTTAACAATACAATATGTTTGCACCGAACGATGTGAAATGGGCCCCACTCAGCATAATGTTAAGCGCCGAAACAGATTAGGTACAAAAAAATAACAAATACAGGATATTGGTAATAGCGGCGGATAAACTGCCACGCGTCACACAGACCCATACATTGCTCGCAGGACTGATGACCGATGGGGCCAGAAGGTTCTCGAATGGCGTCCGCGGACCGGGAGCATAGGTGTGTGTAGGCCTCCGTCAAGATGGAGGGACGATTTCGTGAGGATCGCGGGATCGCTGTGGACGCGGAAAGTACAAGACCGGTCTGAGTGGAGAGCCTTGGGGGAGCAGTGGACTTCTTTCGGCTGACATGATGATGATGATGATGACACAGACCCAACTATCACTAAACTATATACTCTGTCGCGTTTTTGAACTCTACAAGCTTATTTTCAAGACCCCAAAACCACCGTTGAACGTGCGACAAGCTACATACATTTGTCTCATAATCGTAGCCATCTTAGCATCTTGCACGTCGCGGGTGAGGAAATTAATTGTTTGTTTACCTCCGCAAAGTAACGCCTGATTCAATCAACTAGTAGAAGTGCTTTTGTGACATCCCTGGCGTGTTACCGCGAACTTGGATCAGTCGCCGATGACCGAGAATCGAGTTTTAATCACAAGTTGAAATTACTTTGTGGCGCGTGGCCACGCCGTTGTTTTTCCACCCGCCGCCGCATCGCTTGCTAATCCCCGCCAGCCCCATAATGCAAGGTAAACGAATACCTGCAATTTTAGCTAACAATAACGATAAACAATAAAGTTTTAATTAAAATTGGCAATAGACAACAAACGATTTGCAGGTCAGGTGATTCTGCCAATAAGCAGCGAATTTTCCATTTTCGTGTTCCGCTGTGGAGAATAAGGCAGCTGGGGAAATAACGTGTACGTACCTAAATAGAGGCATTTCATCTTAATCCTCTTGGTTGGAAACTTATCTTCGATCCTTCTGTAGCTCGAGCACAAGTTTTTACCAAGAATCGAGTAGGAACCTAAAGAGGTAAACTTCAGAAAAATAATAATAAAATAATATGTAAATAAAGTTCAAACTTTCCATATCCTAATTTCTCACTTAAAGAAGCTGCTATAAAGATTTTTGTAAATGAATTACGTATGGTTTATGGGATATAATATGCAAGTTTTGTCTATTTGACAGAAATTTAATACGTCGTTGTCGTCTAAATTTTAGAGTCTTCCATGCGAACTCTCCCACAGGAAGACGCGGTAACGAACCGGAACTCCGCAGAGATTCCTTACCCCGGATATAGCACATGCGAGCTCATAACTCTTACAAGTTGCCAAATATTGACAACTAGTTATGTAAATGATCTCATCTTACGGAGACTAATTTGATGAATTTATGGTGATATGTTAAAATAATATTATAGAAGCCATTACTAATTTTATTAACTAACACTTTAAATCACTTTATGAATACATTGGCATTGATCACTCAAGTCAGGGGCTCAGGGTCAGTGGTAGCAAATGGGCCATCTTATTTGAGGAATTTCGAGTACCTATTAGAGAAGGTTACATCGTAAACAAACACTTACATTCCGTCCAAAGTATCGGAACGCCATTATCCAACGTGAAACTTTAGACCGTTTTATAAAATGTTACTCTGA
This sequence comes from Clepsis dumicolana, assembly GCA_963691665.1. NCBI lineage: Eukaryota > Metazoa > Arthropoda > Insecta > Lepidoptera > Tortricidae > Clepsis > Clepsis dumicolana. The sequence continues at coordinate 177,940 of OY829507.1, read as the reverse complement.
TCATTAGTCTCACAGAGGCAGCGGGCAGAAAAATGACTAAATCCCCCAGCTATTTTAGCTGCGAGACTCTCAAATTGTCGTCGATATAGACATTTCCTTATTCGTACACTTTTCCTTCGGAACGCGATTTTAAGGATAGAAAAGAATTGACACCCGAAAGGTTCAGATAGGGACCAGACGGCTTAGGAATTTAAAAGTCGAAAAATCAGATTGTCGGATACGTGCCGTTAGCCTTTTGAAGAAACGTATCCTTCAATTTCTACCCTCCGTTATCGGTAATCACTAGAACGTTCAGTGAAATATAGTGCATCTGATCAAAGATCACTGGCTCGGCTCGAGCGGAGAGCGAGGCAGTTAGTTGTGAGGGATTTAGTTCAGCTGTCATAAATTTATGGAAATCGTTAGGATGAGCTTTAGAATGCAGGGGGAAGTGGGATCGACGAGGGCCGCACATGTGCTCGGGCCTTGGAGCTGTGGGCAGTTAGCAGCGCTCATGCAGAATGCATGGCCGGAGTGATGGCGCCGCATTACGAGAAGCGATCGCATATTTTATTCATCGCCGCAGATAGGCCCGCGGAATTAGGAAAACAAACGAACAAAAGGCGGAAGATTTACTTTCGGCTTATCTTCTCTGTAAATGTGCGGATGTTACTGTTTACTGGTGTTTTATTTTATTTGTTTTTTTATGGTTGTTGAGAAATTTAAACTCAAGATTGCGATGCGCTGACGATTGGCTTATGTTTTATTCGGCTGTTGTTTATTATTCGTTGATTTTTTTTAAAAGCCTGTTTCAAATTAATAAGAAAATACCGCCCCAATTTACCATTGGTTGGCTCCTTCAATCTTAGTTCATATCAACAAAATTGATACCTACGCAGGAGTTAAGCGCGATACGCATTTAAAAATTGTTGCATCTTTGTTGAGCTGCAGACTGACTGCAGCCTCTTCGGAACCGTTGTTCACTTCTAACTAATATCCCATTCTTGATATTTCTTTGCAATTTTGATACGTCGTTTTGATTCTGTATCTCGTGTCAGTAACTGTTGACAACTTAGTCTGAAGATCATTGTTTTGTGTTTGTACTCTTCACTTTACCCAACCATTTTTCCGAATGCTATAAGCAGTGGTCTGTTTGCAGTGCCCCCGGAGCGGCCGGTGGTGGTGGACCGCTGGGGCCGCGTGATCAACGCCACGACGCTGGGCCCCCACCAGGAGGGCGACGATGTCCTGCTGACCTGCCGCGTGCTAGGAGGTAAGGCCACCACACCACACCACCACAGGAGTGGGGAATGACAGCTTGGACCATATATGTGATCTGCGATACTACGCTAGGGCTCTACCAGGAGGGAGTAGCCACACCACGATAGAGGGAGTGACCGCCGCAGAGGTATGATCAACACCACTCGACGGCCCAACGACTAAAATCTTACTCAGCTTTACTACTAAATGTATGCATGGAAGATAAACGGTGAGAGAGGGTCGGCGTTTCTACCAGTACTAAGCTTTGCTATGAAGATAAGTAAGCAATTCTAATGGGTTTATATCATACTCATCCTTAACTACCCAGTTACTTAGCACACTCCTCCTGCCTAACGGAAAGGTAAGAACAGGAAGAATAAGTCTTCAGGCTCCGAGTTAATGGTATATGTGTTAGTATGAATATCGTTAGGTATATATATTAAGGCACACAAATCGTTGCATCGGAAAGATGATTGCCGATCTTTCCGATATTTCGCCGCATAGCATATACAGAGTGTTTCTGCAACACTAATCCGAGCTGCAAAATGGCGCAGAGTCTGCCAAACTAGCTGTCTCTTTTTGTTCTATTGCGCTGTCCCTCGCTGTCGCCATGCTATTGACATTCTTGGAACGGGAACAAACAAAGTGCACTAAACAGGCAACGTGTTTTTCGGACGTGTTTTATTTCCTGACTCCGATTCTTTCTCAACGATACGATTCATCCGGTTCAGATTAATTATATACGAGTATGTGGATGTTTAGTTTCCTATCACTCGTACATACGGCTGTATCGAGTCAAGCTCAAAACAAATGAAAAATAGTGTCTCCTAAGTAAACGCCGAGCATTGTTTTATTTTTAACCGGCTTCATTCAAAGAATATTCCGCACCGCACCGACTTCATATTTCTGCTGCTTAGTGGTAGGTGATAAAACTTTAGGCTTTAGTTTCTTTTGTCCGAAATAAACGCATTTTATTTTATTTTATTTATTTATCATTATTTTAGAGGATTATTTTACGGTTTTTTTCTAAGTTTTTTAAAGATTTTATTTAGGAGTTGGTACCAAACTGTGTTCTGTTATTATTATTAACTTTTCATGTGGTAAAATTATTATATTAAAACAATTTCGTCATTCGGTTAGGTCGCATGGTTGCACATGCTCCGGTTTTACGATTCATTAACTTCCGAACTCCGAGTATTCAAATGGATGCAGTTCATTAAAACGTTGGTTAATTAATGTTTTTGTAAGCGGAATGGATCGCGCGGAAGTCGCCGCCGGGTGCGATATGTCGCCAGCAGTGTCGCGGGAAATCGCAAGCGTGTCGCGGGCGGTGTCGCTCGCGACCGCTTTGTTTTCGCAACAAGAACTTTGCTCTCCTCAAGTGTGGAGACTGTCGAGTTGACAGCCCTCCCCCCGCGAGTCCCGCTGACACAAGAACGCTTTTAACACGCCGCCGAAATACGAACGATTTTTATTATATAATCGAAAAGTTTCTTGCCCAAATATTATTGGGTACAAGGTGAGGTGAGTGTGCTTAGCTCGAGGCGTAAAAGACTTCTCAAAACAAAACAGGTACATATATAATAGGAAGTATCATTTATTTTGATAAATAACCTAACCAAGTTACCTAAAAAAAACCCCCTGACATTTTCAGTTTCAATTTCAGTTATCTCGAAAATGCTTGGATTTTGATAAAACTTAGCTAAAACCACCTTGATTAGACGAGCTTTCTATAAAAAAAATAAAAAGTATTTAAATACGTAAGTGCTCACTTTTAACAGGAAACCACCGTGAGATCCAATCAAATAAACGGCTCACTCACGGGTTAGTCCAAAACGTGACAGACTCAACCCCTCTTCCTGTTTAAGCAAAAATAAAAACGCTGCAAATTTAAAATGAATAGCAAAAACTGGAGACGGTAGGCAAAGAGCTCTCCGAAGGTGTATTTTTCTTCCCGGCGACGGACTCCATACATAGAAACGCTTTTATCTCGGAAAACAGTACATTGCGATCACCCTGTGTGTAGCGACAGAGTGCTCGCAGACGCGGCGTTATTACCCGCATTCGCGATCACTGGGTCACAGGGGCTGAGATCGTGTCACTGGTTTACACAAGATTTTAATAATAGTAATAAATAAATATCATGGGACAATTATTGACACCAATTGATCTAGTTCCAAACCAGGCAGAGCCTGTACTATGGGTACTAGACAACCGATAAACATACCTATGTAGATAAATACATACTTAAATACGTAATTATTAGACATCGAGGACCCAAGAACAAACATTCATTACCATCATACAAACAATCTGTTCCTATCAGGGATCGAACTCGGGACCTCAAGCTTCATAGTCAGGGTCTCTAACCGTGTTGTTAGCATGCTATGCAGCATACTTATGCAACTCTACATAAATAGGCCTTAAAACAATCATTATGTAACAGTTGCATAAACTGCTATTAATGAACGAAGTCTGGCTATGCGGAGGGATGTGGCATCTCTCTGCATTTTGTACCGCATCTATCATGGGGAGTGATCTGATGAACTGTTTGGGTTGTTGCCTGCGGCTAAGTTCCACCACCGTACTTCGCGAAACCGTCTATCCTTCCATCCTTGACGGTTGGCAGTCTAGCACTGTCCGATTTAAACGGAACTTTTTCCCTCTCACGACGAAGATATGGAATCAGCTTGCTGCGGCAACATTCCCGGAGCGATACAACTTCGGAATCTTTAAAAAACGAGCCTACCTATTCCTTAAAGGCCTGGCAACTTACCCGTGATTCCCCTCGTGTTGCAGGTATCCATGGGCGGCGGTGATTGCTTTACATCAGGTGACTCGCCTGCTCGTTTGCCCCCTCTTATATATAACTCGGAGACTAAGGACCGGGAAGAGACATCGCACACACCAGCGGACCTGGTTTGCTAGCTAGCTGTGTCAGGATGAAATGGGTTTTACACGTAGTAGAGCTTGGTCATGAGCTTTACTCATCCTCAAGGTCGATTGAGGTGGTAGAAATAACTGCAGACACATCATGTTTCACTTCTAAGCCAATCTTTATTTGATTAAGGCCTACATCAATGACTCTACCGCACGGTTCGGAAATAACCTCTATTGAGAAGATACCGGCAAGAAACTCAATGAGGTATAATCTTTTCAATAATAACACCATACGAGGTCTAATTTAGTTACAATTGATATCACAGTTAACTCGTTACTATTAACGCGAAATGCAAGTACCATATTGGAAACGTTGGAGAGTTCTGTGCTTGCGCCCATTCACGTGATCTATTGCCAAGATATCATTTAAGACTCAAAATAAGACTCTGTACTTGGGGCACAGGCACTTAGTTCATTAAATCACTAACAATTCTCATTAAAACTCAAAGCACCAAGCCTATGCAAACGGATTACATTACCAACTTGTGATCAGTCCGACCCCCCGATCAAGAATGCCCTTTTCTTTTCAAAGTTACTAAATGTCATTTCAACCTTATACCAACTACCCACAAATGAACCAAGCACAGACCACTCCCAAGCAGTATTTATTTGACAGCTGTCACCGCTTGACGTTTCGTTAAAATCATAACAAATGAAGGTAATTTATAACTTTAGACTATGATCAACACCGACTAGTGTATCGATTCTCCGACATATATAAAAAAAAGTCTTAGTTTCTCGTGCTTATATTTTCGTAGTTGTTTACTTACTCAATTTGTCTGAAAACAAGTTATCCTGAAAGCATTATTCTACACACTGACCAAAAACATTCCAGTGGACCACAGTAAAATATTCGGTCCTCAATTAAAAGTCCGGAGCCCGTTTTAAATGTCAACGTTTTTACAAATTAACAGCGACGGCCCGGGAGCACCTCGACAATTTTAAAATCACCAGATTCCAATCAAAGTGACTTTTATCGGATTAAGTGTATAACTCAGACGTAATTCCAATTGACGGGGGCACCGTATTTGCATAATCGGGAAATTGATTGGAGCGTATTCGGCGGGATTCCCGGCCGGGAAAATATTCAGTCCGTGCGAAGGCAGATGCCCGAGATGCCCCCTAATGACGGGCTTAGGCCGCGCCTGTTGCGTCGCCCTGAAATTAACAGCGGACGCAGTTCGCGTCAAGGATCCGGGGAAGTCTTATTGTTACTTAAATGGATTATCGTGCATAGACTCAATGGCGAAATAAACTGTTCTCCGCTTTCTTTATTACAGACAAATTTTGTGACAAAGCGCAAACGTTACATTTAAAAGACAGTAACAAAAATGTCCCCATCTTCTTTATAAGTATTTTTTGTAACAGACGGATCAAATTAATTTGACTTTGATGAAAGAGAGGATATCGATAAAGTCTCCTCACTGATTTTATGTTAACTCGGAGCTAATGGTGCTCGAGATGTGGATCGAATCTTCGGCGCTTAAATTAAAGGTAATTGGCTAATTGATTTAAAGAACTCCACTCGACACAAATCTTGCAATGCTCGAGTCAATCGCGCTCGATCCAATCTTAATCTCAATCAAGGGTTGTTCTTTCGAGTGAATACTTCATTTTGTCTCGAGCGGTCTCTGTTTGTGTTTGAAACGCCAAATTTCTGTATAAAGAGGCTGTGATGTTGTTTGCCGAGCGCCGAAAGACGAGCGCCGAGAACGAGGGCCGAGCGCCGAGTGCCGAACAATACGCCGGTGACTTGCAGTTTTCATTTAGCGAACAATTCAGAGCCTCAATGTAGCCTTTTTTCGAGTTAATCTGGCAATTATTGGCACTTTGGTACTTGATACTGACACTTATCGCGTAATGCTCTAGCCTGTAGTGGCCCTTATCCCTTTTTATACCATTTGGCTGTAAGAGTTAGTAACTAAACTTTCCTATTTTATGTTCGCAGCTTTTACAAAACAAATGAATATTGTTCGTCGTTAGATTTTTCCACTGCATTGCCAATACCTACCCTTGATGTAAATTAAATAGTTTATTTGTGATAATGACGAAGGCTTGCCGTAAATATTGTGAGTATTCAGTGGGCGCTCAGTGTGCGAAGTGTTAATTAGGCGCCGCACTCGCGGTTTTTCAACTTAGTTCTATTCCACTATAGTAACGGATGGAATAGTTCCGTCATCCCCCAACTTGCGGAAGAAATAGTACTTACCTACATAGCCGGCAAACTTTGCAGCGAAATTATTAAAGTTAAAATGCTGTTTGTTTGAAAGAAGTTGGGAAAAGAGAAAATCAACAGCGCAGCGCCTTAATTTTGAAAACGGCGTGCGCATTGAGAAGCTATAATCGAATAGTTACGTCACGTCGGCAACGGGCTCGGAGCGGCCGCGGCACTTGTCACTGTCAACACAAATCCAAATTAAACCCATTGACATTTGGAATTAGATCCTCCCGAAACCGCGCGAGTGCTCCACGACTGCGAGAACTAATTCAATTTGCTCTGAGCGGAACTAAGGACGCTTTAGTGTTCGATCCTGGCTTAACAAAAGCACATAGCGGTTTGCAAACAAGCAAACAAATGACACTATCGGTGGGGACCACTGCTAGCCTGACTTATGTGCGCTACGGATCCGCTGCAAACTCAGCAATAGTATCTTTGCATTTCATAGATTCGGAACATGTCAAATGCAAAATGTAGCTGTTGTGCGGAACGCGCGGAGCGGCGCGGCCGCCGAGCGTGACGTGCACGCACCGAGCCGTGCCGGTTTATAAATCCCAGTATTCACTTTGTGTTGTTTTCCTGCATCTCGTCGGAGTGAGCTGAATTGAAAACTCAGCGTCCGGTTTTTGTTTTCATTTCGAACGTTCTCCAGCGGCTTTTGATGCGCGCACATAACCGGCGCGTCCGAATTTCCGGGCTTAGAAATTGGAATTCGTGTTCATTTAGAGGAGTTATGCCCGTGTGCAGCGTGCGGGCCGTGCGTCATCGTCGCCGTCATAAGCTCGCTCTGTTTACGATGACCAGGCAAATGAACGTTGCTAGTTTGTACAAACTAACAAAGGAAATCTATGAAAATAATCGATTTATTGATTATTTTTGTTTTTATTTTTATGAAACATTCATAGAATGAAATTCAACATACAATGACAATGCAAAGAAAAATTCGTTAAGCAGCTGGACTTGAACCAGCAACCTCGGTAATCCGTACCACGCTCCACCAATTAAGCTATACTTAACGTTGGTGTACCTAACGAATTTTTCAATGCCTTGTGTCATATTTTATTTGGAAGATCTCTCCTCAGCGCCATCTATGAGTAGCTTAATCAAGCGGCTCATAAAGGAAATCTGTTCGACATTATGACGAGGCAAATAATTTCGCGGCAAATATACCAACTTGATCAGTAATTTAATTTCCAACCTGGGAAAAATTTAGTAGTTAATACCTACTTGACTACTCTAGCTTGAGGTTGAGGTGCTATGTTCGATCGGGCCACATGTTTCAATGATTGATATGAATATTTTTGCTCTCAATATAAGCACGTATGTTTATCCGTTATCTGTTAGTACCCAAAACACAAGCTCTGCTTAATTTGGGACTAAGTATTAGGTTATTTGTCCCACGCTGCTCATTTGTTTTATGTGTGTCAGGTCGTCCGGAGCCGACGGTCCGGTGGCTGGTGAACGGCGTGCTGGTGGACGCGGAGTACGAACAGAACACCGGCGACGTGATCGAGAACCGACTGATGTGGCCGGCCATCCGGCGCGCCGACTACGCCGCCGTGTTCACCTGTCAGGCCGCCAACTCGCAGCTGGTGCCGCCGCGCGAGGTGTCGCTCGTGCTGGACATGTTCCGTGAGTATGCCCGGACCCGGCTGCCGTGCCGCCATCCGGCGCGCCGACTACGCCGCCCTGTTCACCTTGGTGCATCAGACAGCGTTGTCCAAACCATAAGCATCGACTCGATCTCATAATTAAGTAAGACGTGACCTGGTGGCCACTCCCGGCGCGTGACATTCATAGACTTACATTATCGACGGGCCTTCGGTACTCCGTTTTAGCTGCCAGTTTTGTGGTACTAATTAGAGTGTCAGCACGAGTGCCGACAGCCACGCGTCGCTCACCGCCCGCGGGCTCGCTCCGCCGATCAGTGTTCAAAATGTTCCAAAGGGCATATCCTGAGGATAGACTTAGAAGCTTACTATGGTGCTAGTTCTAATGGCAATGTCGTTCCAGTGCGGCCGTTGACGGTGGAGATCCGGCGGCCGGCGGAGGTGGGCGAGGGCGGCGCGCTGACGGCGGAACGGCGGTACGAGGTGGCCTGCGAGTCGGCTGGCTCCCGCCCGCCCGCTGTCATCTCTTGGCACAAGGGCAAGCGGCTGCTGAAGAGGATAACGGTCAGTCTAGAGCTAATACTCTGGGTACGCATTCAACATAGCTTGGCCAAGAGCCAAGTAGGTATAATGGCTGCAATGAGCGAGCTTAGAAAAATTGAATAATCCTATTGGTGGACCGCTTAGGTATTTCTTGCGCAGCTCTGGTGGTTAAGCAGTCTTGTCTTCATCTCGCGTGGAAAAACCTTGAAGCCGAGCGTTGTAGAAACGTGTCAACCTAGGCAATGTTTGAATGAATAAGCACAGTTAGAGGACTCTTGGTGCGCAGAAGGTGACATGACTTAACACTGATAAATTCAACAGGCAATGTATGACAATAATAAAGCCACGAAAACAAATATCGGATATATTTTGGGCGATTGCGTATTTGCAACAATTAGTTCGGTATCGTTTTTTTAACTGCGAACCGAATCGCTCCGGACCGTATTGCATAGTTAACCTCCTCTTCCCTTACGTTTAACACTGGCAACGTGGCTTTTTAGAGAGCTGATATATTTTGGGACGGCTTTAGTTAAGTTATGTTTTAATGTTATGCTAGTTACTTTTTAATCGTTGGAGGTTTAATGTTTTGCAGCAGTCATAAAGTTTCTACATAGACGACGGTCACGTGAAGGGAAATTTTTATTTCAAGGTCACACAACAAAATCATTGTGCTTATTATTGTATAATGTCGTGTCTATATATCGTATAAAATAATGTACCTACCTACATCGCAAAAATGCGTATTGCAGATCGTCGCTGCCTATATATCTTTGTAAAAGATTCTTATAATAAGAGCTTTGGATATAACATACATAATTCAAAAGCAGATAAGCCATATCGTTAAAATTAAACTATCATAGAAATTCAGTGCTTCAATCGAGTCCATACACTCCGGAGCCAAATTGCACTTCCATTTGTATAATACCCGTTATAATAATAGGAGTCGAATCCGAGTCGGGACCTGCGAGTTACTTCCTCATTTGCCCGCCAACAAAGTACAGTTAGTATTATGAATATTGTATAGAGGAATAAAGTGATTCTTTGTGTATAAATTGGCGGCGATGTTCGGGCAGCGGAGTTTATGCCAACGTGCATCGTTCGGCGATCGCCGTAGGTACTTGAATGATTTAGTTTGTCGTTCATACTAAATACTTGTATTTTCAATACAGGTCACACTAGAAAGAGCTTTTATTTCTCCCTAATTTGTAAACTGTTTAATAAAAACATTAGTTACTTACAGATAAAAACTTTGCTAACGCTTAGTTGCGTAAGCAGAACTTTGTAGCTCTTTAAGTAACTTGAGTGTCTTAGCGCCGCCACGGACGCCTCTCATAAGCGCTGCTTTGGTTGACTTTCAGTTGAAACAGTATCTACAACTTTGTAAACTCTTGTTCTTCTTGTGGTGAATCTCCAATTAATGAACGTTGGCAGTCAACTCAGCATACTTCGTTGTGACCCCGGGAAGCCGAAAGAGCTCGGTGGCCATCGGGCGGCACTGTAAAAAAAACGATAATTTGCAAAACAGTTTGAAAGCCTGCCTCGTGAGGTTCATTCGTAACAGAGGGTCGAGCACGACTTTACGAAAGCTGCGTAACGTTACGGTTATCGTATCGAGATGGAGAAACCTCATACTAAATTTTAGTTCCAAATACGCTCACGTCATACAAACTCGACAACGTTTACTATTCGACTTTACAATACGCAGCATTCGTAAAGTCGTGCTCGACCCTCTGTTGTTGAAGATGGTGACTACATAATAAATATACTTATAAGATAAAATAAATAAATGAGAAAATACCAAATACAAAAAGCCAACAACGAATTCAAGGCCTTGCATATTTTACATGCGAGCGAGCTCATTTGTGTTTGCGAGTGTGCGTGGTGAGTATAAATATGTAAATGCGGGTGTGTGTATGGGTGTGGGCAGTTCATTATTGTGTAAACCTATCTCACCAAACTTTCCAAAAAAGTGTAACTACTCGTAATGCTGCCACATCATGTCCGAAACCGTCAACGGATCAAACAAGTTTATAGAAAATAACTTTGTGTGATAAAAAAACCGTTTTTAAAACAAAATAATATACTCAAGAGCAATAAAAACGGGCCACTTTGTATGAACAATTCCATACAAAGTGACTCGTTTGTTTTGCTCTTGAGTGTACATCGTCTTTTTTTGGCTTGTTTTACCTTAAAAGGCTTAAGTAACAAGCCGAAGTTTATTAAAATGATTAGAGCTAATCTCGTCGAAATTGTAGCGGAGGCACTTTAAAAACCGACCAACAGTGCGTCAGTCTCGCGCACCGAGAGCTCCAAGCCATCATCTAAGAATAATAAATATTTGGTATACAGACAACAAAAAGTACAGTCAGGAAAAAGTATCATTTTAAAAAGGATTTTTTTAAGGTTAGATTATTACCAATTTCGCACACAACATTTCGTACACAAACAATCTCCGCGTTTCTTTTGTGCCTGGCTGTTTAAATAATTAGGACTCGACGAAACGGTGAAGAATCGCTCATTAACGCAGGAACTGTATGAATCTGTATTGAGGCTAGATGAATATGAGCATTGAGCATCGAGCATTCAGCAGGCTGAATGGCCACTAATTGGCGGCTCTCGAGCTAATCCAGTTGCCATCGCAGCCGCTGTTGATTTAGACCACAGCCAGGGGGCGTTGGGCCAAGAAACCAGAGGTTACCCCGCTATTACAGTAAAGGGCCGATTATTCAATCCCAAGATAAGCTCTTATCTCACAGGCACAGAGTTACTAATAGTACATGCATACAGAAGGCCGACTTTCGAACAAAAGCGACGTTCAGGTAGGTATAAAAAAATTGCCTACTCTTACGACCGTTTACCTGCTTGTTCGCGAAATTGAAACTTATTGTTGTGACACGTGACGTGAGTAAGATCGTTTTTCGTTGCACAAATCACAGACGCGCGACAGGCCACCGACTGCCATATGCCTGCTTCAAGAGGCGCACGGCCGAATGTACATACCTAAACTGGGGAGTGATATCCCCCAGGGGGAGGTGGGGAGGGGTATGGAATAAGAGCTTATCTGGGGATTGAAAAATCGGTAGTTGAGATAAAAAACAACTTCACTTTATATTGTGGACGACCGGATGGCCTAGTGGTTAGCGACCCTGACTATGAAGCTTGAGGTCCCGGGTTCGAATCCCAGTCGGGGCAGATGTTTGCATGATGAATACAAATGTTTGTTCTCGGGTCTTGGATGTTTAATATGGATATAAGTATGTTTATCCGTTGTCTAGTACCCATAGTACAGGCTTTGCCTAGTTTGGGACTAGGTCAGTTGGTGTCAATTTGTCCCATGATATTTATTTTATTATTTATTAGTGGGCCTGACATTATACAGACAGGCACAAAAATTAAGATTTTCAGATCTACCTGATTAGTTGTACTGTAAGAGCTACCTTCATATCAAATTTCAAGTTTCTAGGACAACTGGAAGTACCCAATAGGTTTTGATTCCACGGAGTATAGAAATCCTATCTTTGATTGTAAATTTTTTTTTTGCACATTTCTCAAAATCATGATAAAGTTGTCGAGTCAGATCGGACTTAATTTTTTTTTCTATCTAGGTTTTGAGACCGATCATGTTTACATAATTATATGAATAAGTAGTCGAAGTATTTATTGGAACGAGATATTTAGAATCCAAAACGCCTTGGTCCCGCCCGCCCCGTGGCCGCGCCGAGGCCTCCCAACTTTTTCCCCGACCAAGTGTTTCCCTAAGACCCCGATATTAGATACGTGGCTATTTTGTACCAAACTCGTACAAGATAGCCGTAATGCTAGCCGGCACGTGAAGGCATTATGATTTTATTCCACCTAATATTTTCCTTGTTCACGTATCATTATAGGCACTTAGGAAGGTAGTAATAAAACGTATCAAGGATATTGGCGGTATTGTTTCTGGAGGGTCGCGTTATATAAACAGGAACGAACCTCTCGCGAGTATAACCTTCGTATTGATTCCGGAATTGTGTCACTGGCTTTATCGTCTTAAATCGCGCACTATAAAATTTGCCATTTATTATTCTAGTCGGGGTTAGCTTGCGAAGTCGGAGCGCTGCTTTTGAATTATGATTTCACCTTTGCATTTTCTGATTCTAAAGTACGTCAGCTATAGTTGGAGGCTGGACTGCCATGTTTCATGTCCTTGAAGACAGCAGGAGCTATGCACGAGTGCATACGCAGGGGAGCAAACTTGTTTTATGACTTTTGAGAGTTCGCCGATGTGAAGAGGTTACAGTTCGTGCACACGAATGTTCCCATTTATCACCAAAACGGCTTGACCGATTCAAAATGGCTTGCTTATTTAATCATTACAGTTCTTAGGTAAGTTATCTAAAGTCGGATCAGAAGTTTCTGAATGATTGCACTTTGAAACGGAATACAATTTGAACGAAATTGTGACTTGTAATGAAAGAAGTTGCGTGTCCATTTACGGCGATAAGTTCACAATTTTTTTCTTCAATATTAACCAAAATGAGACTACGAATCTCCTCAATTACAATATCCATCCAGGAGTGAACCTGTCTGAAATGCGTTCCATAATTCGTTCATAAATCGCAGCTTTAAATCTCTATTAAAGGCGATGAACAACGGCGCCGGAATGGTGGGGCTTCGGTGCCGGTCACTGGTCGATACAGCCACATGGGGTCGGGAAGGGACCCCGAGCCTGCCCACTGCTGGGTGCTCAATGGATATCTCACATTTCTTCACAAATTAAATGTTTAACCACAGAACCGTATGGGGTATAACCATGTGTGTGTGCTTAACCAACGAACACACGTACTTTTAGTATTTGCATTGATGGGTATTTGAGGAGTAGGTACCAACCGTACAGTAAGGCAATTTATCTGGCTCGCTCATAAATTCAAGAAATTGCTCGCTCATATTGGGGAAGTATGCATGAGGTATGTTCGATATGCAGAATTCCGAATGGGCTCCATGGATGCAGTCCGCTCGCCGGCCGGCGTCCGCGCCCTGCCAATTTATATCAGTTACCTGTCGTGTAACAAGTATGCGACTATTCAGAGATTCTCCCGGCGTACTCGGACGGAACGGCCAGTCTATTCAGATTGGATATCAAATAAAAGTTTTATAGTATCGATTCCCGATTTCCGCGTGTGGCGTGACGGCCGGCGGGTGTTGGCGTCGCGCCAGCGAGTTCTTTTACCGCACATCGCCAGCTATTCATGATGGCTATCGCCGGCGTGACTACGCGCGGCAGACAATGGTTGCGGTTCCATTAGTTTGCTTTTGTGCCGAGTTCGTTTCCAATTTAATTGTGGGTTAGGTCGTTTATTGGGTAATATTGAATAATTGATCGCAGTGTTGTTTCGCACCGACCGAGGCGCGGTTTGATGCGCCGTCGTATTTACACAGCCGAGTGAAGCGATACATTAATCAGGCTGTTTGTACGCCTTAAACCCCGTACGCGACACGAGCCGAAAACAAGACACTTCGCTAAATACATTCCCGGGGCGGTAACAGTTGGCAGATAAGTCGGTATTAAAACTGTCTCCTTTAGAATTATCAAGGAAAATACGAACAAAGCGTTTGCCTTAAAAACACAAGCGTTTGTTTATTTTAAGGTACCTATTTTATTATACTAAAGCCACTCGCTCAAGATACATCAATTTTCCTTTACTAATATCAATCTCAGGTGAAACTTCAATTTTCTATACAGCGTCGGTAAATATAGAGTAAGTACCTCTACTAGAACTGAATGTTGATATTTCTACTCTTCAAGTTTTTAAAGTTAAAATGCTTTCGGACGGTAAAATAAATCAGTTGATTGAGTCCTCGCCCCGCGCCCGCACCCCGCCCCCGGCGTCGTCTGTAAGAGAAACGTAAGCTGATAGTTTTTCTTAGGTCACTTCTAACGGTTAACCCGAATTTATAGATAAGTTGTATAAGTTTCATTACTTTGAGAACCATTTATTCACACACGTTCGACACATGCATATAAATAAAACCATACATTCGAAAGAGAGAAAAAATACAACAAAACGTAATAACTTATTTTATGAACAACATTATTGCACCGAACGATGTGAAATGGGCCCCACTCACCATAATGTTGCGGCTGCCGCAACGCTGTTTTTCTGCAGGACCCATTTTAAACTAAAACTAGACACAAACTACACACACAAACTGTGACGACACGAACGCCAGCGGGAAACAGTTTACAAAATAACAAATACAGGAACATTGCGAGGTTTTGAAACGATCGAGTTCTATGTTGTCGATCAATCGTAGCAATGTTAATGTGATTTACACAGTTTTTCTTACATTTGTGAAATCACACTTATTGGAGGCAGTAGGCCAAAGCACTCGGTCTATACCAGCAAGTAAGACATAGTGCTATTAAAAATGCATATATACTACATGACAATGTGCTGGTTATAATAATTATACGAGTTATGGGAGCGCACGACCCAGCAGCACCGCCTAGACGCAGGATACGGACGTACAGACGTACGGAAGGGCTACGAATTAGTCCGAAATATGTCGGGCTAAGCTCGACTTTTATAAGCGAGTGATCCGTTTTATTTCACTACGAAATTCGAAGTTCAAAAGACAGTTCTTGACTCCAGCCGCGCTGCTGCGGCGGCGCTGGCGTCGGGCCAGCTCAAGATAATTATCCCCTATTAATCTGCCGGCAAATCGCTGTCCAAATGCCGGCCCTAAAAAACCAACGGGTAGGTTAGGTAGAGGGTACCCCCGACCCCGGGGAGGCTATGGCGTACCTATGTTCGCTCATTCCTGGCCTGGGTAGGTTTAATATATCGGGACAAACGGACAGTTTTTGGGGTTCCACGCCTCAAAAGCAAAAACGGAACCCTTATGGGATCATTTTGTGGTCCGTTTGTCTGTTAACATCCTTTTTCTCTGGAACGCGTGGAGGTAGCAGGCTGAAATTAATATCAAATACTCAAGTCTGCAGTCCCTTGAAGCTGTGAATAAAAACAAACTTCTAAGTCAACGCAATCAAAAGATACAGTCATGAAGAAGGTTGTTTCAATACAAATTGCCTTACTGTGAAAACCGGAATGGTACTTTCAGTTCTCCTAGAAACTTGAAATTTGCTCGGAAAATTCTTAAAATCTAAATTTTGTGATTTGCGACCATCCCTACCACTATAATAGGCTAGTGGACTCATATCACAAATAATAAAAAATATATGTATTTCATATAGTATTAGGTCTAGCCAACCTAAATACGACGATCTTACAACATAGCAGTAAAATAATGTCGTGGAAATTAAATATACAAATGTGTTTTTTAATCTGTAATTTGAATCATCAAAAACACTGCGGGCCATGATTGTGACGTCATAGAATTTGTAAACAACGGTAACAACTGACTAAACGTCACCGCATGTCAATTTCGAATGTGATTTTGTTTTATTCTCACTTTGTTTACAAACTAAACGTCACAAGTCACAGCACAGATAATCTATAAAAAATCATGGCCGGCAGCGTTTTCGTCTGTTCATGAGAAGTTCATTTTAAAATTAAGTTTTTATTGTGTTTTAAGTCCCACAAAAATGCAATATTTTTTTACGGTCTAATGGAACAACAATTAACAATTGTAGCCACTTTTCAAAAAAGAGTAGAATAGCCTATTTTATGAGGCTCAGTTTGTTTCACTATGGTCGAATTTGGTTGGCGAAAGGCGACAAGCGAAAGCTCAAACAAGACTCAGCCACTAAACTTTAAAGTTGGATTCATTCAACTTCAAATTGTGGGATCATGTGTCGTCGGTAAAGTTTAAGTAGTTGCGGCCGAGTTCGATTGCTGTTTAATATTCCGCGGCGTTTTTGCAAATTTCGCAAAGTCATCAAACTTTTCCAATAAAACCTTTGATATTCAATGAAATTGTGAACTTTGTAAGTCACGTGTTTAATAAGGTAGATTCTGTTTTTAATTACTTAATAACTTTTATCTCGTATCAAAAAGGGAAGGCATAACGTATACGTAAGTAAGAAATACATCGTAACTTTTTAATGGCACCTAGAATACCTGATTCAGTTTCGTCATTAGATTTTTATCATTTTGAAATTTAGCTTGTTCTCGGTGATTCGTCAAATCATGGATCAAGTTCTATTTAACTAAGCCAAATTCAAAATGCTTAAAATCGCATAGAAAATACTGAAGTATGCTATTAAGTAAGTAAAGTAAATGCCACTTCCATCCTTTTTTAACCCCCGACGAAAAAGAGGGGTGTTATAAGTTTGACCTGTGTATCTGTGTATTCGTCTGCGGCTTCATAGCTCCCAAATGGATGGACCGATTTCAATGCGGTTTTTTTTTAATCGAAAGCTAGTTTAATCAAAATAGTTCTTAGCTAAGTTTCATTTAAATCGGTTTAACCGTTGAAATGACACGTTTTCAAGTTGGTTAGGTTAGGTTATTATTATTAGTTCTGTGATTCACGTTTTTTAAAGAAAACCCGGTATCGTCGATACGTGGAGGGACCGTGCGTTCTTCGAATTGCTTTCTTAAACGCAAATAAAAATAAGGGAAACAGGAAAACAACCCGTAAATTATTTACTGAGGTCACAACTCTTCCGCGCGGGCGAGCGCGGGGTGGCGGCGGGCGGCCCAGCTCAGAGGAAAGAGCGGGCACTAGAGCTGCTGAGGGTCGAGCACGACTTTTCGAATCCTGCGTAACGTTACGGTTATCGTATCGAGATCGAGAAACCTCATACTAAATTTTAGTTCCAAATACGCTCACGGGTGGGCGCTGTTCCAAACGTCATACAAACTCGATAACGTCTACTATTCGATTTTACGTTACGCAGCATTCATAATGTCGTGCTCGACCCTCAGGCAGCTATAGGAAAGCATTTTTTGCCCAAGCTTAAACGGAGACTTTGCTTCGCGCTCACTCGGTCAATTAATAAGATTAGTAATATGCAAGCAATGATTGAATGCTCTATTTAAACACTTGCGATGTGCCGAAGTTCACTCAAAGAAACAATTTGTATTCGCCGCGCACGGCAGACTGTATTCAAGTAGGTCTGTAGGTCTCACTCCCGGGGTGAGTTGCACTTTCCGGGATACTCGATCGGACCATTCGAGTAAGCTGTTCCTTTATTTTAAAAATGTATTGATTTGGAACAATGAGGTTATGGGATGAGTTGTTCCTTCAGAATTGTATTCCGAGTCAGTTAAAGGACAATTTCATATTATTTTAGCTAATTTTCACGTGTGATTGCGGCCATTGCGGGTGAGCGAATTAATTGTTTTTAGTTAATAAGTAGCACCTGGCCCCTATTTCACCATCTTTACAATTGTCAGTTTTTAAAGACCTTTTGTTTTAGCGCGCTTCATATTGTCAAACTGACAATTGTAAAGATGGTGAAAGATGGTGATTGATTCAATCAATTTATATATTCATGTCAAATTACAGTTTTTCTGACAGACATGACGAAACTATAAGGGTTCCTTGTTGACTACGGAACCCCAAAAACACTTAAAAACAGGGTTCAACGAACCTTGAAAATCCAATGAAACCAAACCAACATAATGTTGGCGGCACATAGAGTAGAGTATCGTAAATAACGTGGAAACGTGTGAGTAAACACCTCTCCGCTCCCTAAGTCTGCTCTCGAACCAATTAAATATTCATTTACCTGAGGCAATAGACATGCCTGTTCTAATATATGGACTTAAGTATACAGTCCATATATTTTGCTATTAAGCTAAGCTGTAATATAATAAAGATAAAGGTGATAACTCAAGGAGACAAACGCAGACGCGCTCCCGATGCAAAGTCGATATCTGTTCTCGGTGCTGTGTCGTGTCACGTACGGTGTCGTGTCGGGTGCGACGTCGTGTCGAGTACGGTGTCGTGTCGGGTGATTGCCCGCAGACGACAATTTTGTTGGACACCGGGTTTGATAATAGGACCCCGCCTGTCAAAATGTAATGTTTGGTGTTTCTGTCGTTATGTTTGTCATGAAGTACATTGTACATGATGCAGATATTTTACAAAATTAGGACGACGATAAACGTCCCTGCTTACCACTAATTTTGTGTATTTGTATTATTTTCAACTGAGAAGATGGCAATAGATCGAGTAAAAACAACAATTTTCAGATTGTTAAAGTCGTATGGAGTTCAATTAACATCATAATAATTATATACAGCTACAACTTTAGTTTCAAACACGGTAGTCGTACACCAGCCGTACACTTTCTGAAGTTAGAACAGCGTAACAGGTGTTCCACGTACGTTAAAATGCCCGAACGACCTCTATCGCTGCTCCTCCGCTTACCTGGTCACAACTCGCGACCTAACACACTCGTGACTCGCCTTTGTGGCAGCATTCATCCTTTTCCCACCGTATTAGGTAGACAAGGACATGTACAAGTCACGTAGCCAGCAGCTGGGGCACTGGCGCCACGCCAGATATACCACGCTTTTCTGTACCTCAGTTTCTCTCAATCTATCCCCTTCTTACTACTGCAGTTAGAAAGGGAGACAAAGTTTGAGCCATAAATCTTTAAGGTACTTTGGGGGCCATTACGGCATGCCAGGGTGACAGTTTGATGGTCACGGGCGAAGACGTATGGCCCTGTAATTAACTAGTGAATCGTTCATGCTTTAATTTTGTGAAGTAAGTACATAAAAAAATCACCCGAAATAATGCAATAATATGAGTGGATAATGACGAAAATAGCATAACTATAGTAGTTTATGCAACTGCTACATAATGAGGCTCCTTAAAACAAGAGTGTGTTTTTATGAAACGAGGCGAAGCCGAGTTTCATAATAGGATCACACGAGTGTTTTAAGGCCTAATTATGTACAGTTGCATACATTACTTTATCTACACACATATTATAAGTACTCTAAGATGGGTTCAGAAGCCGAAGGCATATATCATACCCATACCTGTCACGAATTTGACTGTTTTTTTTTAATCATAGACAAACATACCGAGCTGACGTTTCGTAAACTGTTTTTTTTTTTATTAATTATACATGTCGGACTGAACTCGACGTATATACGTGAGTGATCCGTTTTATTTCACTATGATTGTAAATTACGTTGGTCGTCAAATTCGAAAAATTGAATTTGATATCGAAAAGTCATTACGACATCGAATTCGATACTATTACTTTACTGCAGGACCTGCTGGTGGAGGTGGTTGGCGGGGGAGGCGACGATGTACTGCAATGCTGGTCATTTTCTACGGTTTCTGAACGCATTTTAGAGGACTTATGATATGTGTGTAGATAAAAGCATTAGAAGATAGCTAACTAACGAAAAATCCCAGTAAAGTTAGTTGCCGTCGGTTTACAATTATAACTCTACTTATATTGCCTTCGTATTCGCACAAGTTATAATTGCTTTTCAATCGTTGTTTAAATATAAGTCTGTGTGATTTTCACTCAGTAGGCCTATCGACACAGTCCCAGAGCTCAGAAATTAATTGTTTTTATATGAACAAATAGCACACTGGCGTCCACCGGCTCACTTTATAATTGTTTCCTCAAAAAACCTATTGTTTTATTTTTTTACTCCTCGACAAAGTAACGGTTCTTATTTAAACAAGAAAATTGGAAAGAAGTCCGTTCTCTCAAACAAATAGTCACAAAGCCTTCTGAACAAGCACTTAGAAAAAACCTCCCGAGCCAGCTGCTATACAATCGTTTTAAATATATAATAGTGAAGAATAAAACGTAGTTAGGTATCTAATTCTAAAAAGTTTTTTTGTGTCTACGCCCTCTAACTTTGCTGTCGTATTTAAATTAAATATTAAAACAGTCGTAAAACTACTCTCGTCTCAACGATTCTGTAATGCATTTACATTATAAGTGTCCTAATCTTAACTAATATTATAAATGCAAAAGTAACTAACTCTGTCTCTCTGTCTGTCTGTTTGTTACCTCTTTACGGGAAAAACCGCTGCACCAATCTAGATGAAATTAGCTAAGAAGATAGTTTGAATATTGAGGAATAACATAGGCTACTTTTTATTTCGGAAAAAAAATATAGTTCCCGCGGGATAGCGATAACCGAAATCTACGCGGACGAAGTCGCGGGCAACAGCTAGTTTTTTAATAAAACTTTGTCTAATAATCAGGATATTCAAATTGAATTCTCTTCCATTGCACGGTTTGTATTGATTTGTGCCATTTAGCGTATGTCATAGGTCCGATAGTGAGTAAGTAGAAGCTTCAAGATTGTGATTGATAGGTTTTCTTGACTGTCTGTTGGTTTTAAGCTCTATTTTTGCGATTTTTCTCGGCGGCGTCAAAGATGTGGGTAAACGGAGTTGCTATCGATTCCTGGGAGATCGTTTGTTTACGCAGCCTCATCTGCCGGTGTCGGGAAACAGCTTTGTCACCGGTCACTCCTCAAGCGAATGGCAATGTAGAGCGACTACATTAGACTGTTAAAAATAAGTCATGATCAGGAAAATATGTTTGTCGCTCATTCCATCAATAACAATTAGTACTAGCGCGGCCTTTTTGTATGGGGTTATCCATATGGCTAATTATGTTCTTCAAATAACACACCCAACCAAATTAAGAACCCAATTACCACGATGTGCAAGCCCAAGCCGCCTATGCCCATTGGTTAGGCTGAACTATAGACACACGGATTCAAAGCGTTTTAGCGACAATAGACACAATGACATAGCAATCTCGCTCCTAATTTTCGAGGATTCGAAATATTTGAACGCGGGTTTGGGTTTGGACTGACGGCCTTTTGCATGAGCGGCAGCGGCATTGTTATTTTTTCAAACGATACGAGATAATCAAAGAGGTTCGTGATTATTAATGTCCACGGCTTAACGCAAACAGCTTCACTATAAACGTGATTAGTATTGACTAGGTCACAAATTTTAGCGTTGCTGCTCAGACTTTTGTAGTAGTGGGCGAATACCTTTAAGATATTACAGGGAATAACTAGTTCTGTAATTGCTAATTAGACCTCGATAATATGTTTGTGTATCGACTATATAGAGTATCAAACGTTCTTCATAAATTTTCCTGTTCTGAATATTCGTGAAATCCTTAGGAAATGTTGTAAACGTCGATTTGTTTCGAATACGTCTTCACAGAAACGTCTTTTAATTAGGATCTGACGTCGACCTTCTTACCGAGCTTCTTAAATAAGAATCCTCAGATCGTTACGTAACGACTCCCTCATCTTTATTTCCGAGCATTCCTTTATTGTATACATGCACTGTCAGACATACATACAGGTACAAATAGGGATGTACATAATATGTTTGGAGACAAGCGTAATTGAACGGGAATGATATCAATGTTCCATGCTTTTCTTGTCAAATAAAATGATGTTGGAATTTCTTCCAGTTCAGTTAGCTGTATGCCTCTGGTGTACAAAAACTTCTGTTTAATAATATTGTTATTTTAGAAAAGGTTTTAATAAAGCGACTCGAGTTTTTTTTTATTAAAAAAGCTTTTGAATCTATTCTGAATGTGGTCACCATTTCCCGCAATGCACTCCGCACGGGAGCACATTGCACGCAGTCCGGAACTTTGCAATGATTGCTAATTTCCCCAGCGCCCCTCATACATACATAAATGACATTATACCAGCACGTGCCTACCGAACCACTATTTCTACGCCATGTTTCAACTCTGTTGTCACAAGTATAATTTAATATACGAACGAATTTATCGGGCACGCGTCGTCAGGCCAAAAGTAAGCGCGTCAACAAAACATCTCGCGGGCGGGAACCATTCATCAACCTGTCACGTTATTTTTATAAGCGAGTGAGCATCGGGAAGATCATGGAACCGTCAAAGCGGCTGATAGCTGGTCCCCCGCGGCGACGCGTCATATCTGTCGGGGGCCATTAGTGGCGACGGGACCCTCGTCACGCGGACCCCGCGCGGACATCGGCTCCGTATAAACAATAAAAACTCGACTTCATTTTAATAGCGATGTTTGTTGCCGATTGTTCCAGTCGCTTCCTTCCGGTGGCATGTTATTTTATAGTGCGACCCGAGTTTATTTGCGTGGAAGGTCGAACTGGGTTGAGCCCCATTCATGGTTCTATTTTAAATCATAGTGATCTGTCTTCTTTGAACAGTGCCCTAAGCACGACTTGTCGAATCCTGCGTTACGTTACGGTTATCGTATCGAGATCGAGAAATCTCATACTAAATTTTAGTTCAAAATACGCTCACGGGCGGGCGCTGTTCCAAACGTCATACAAACTCGTTATAGTTTACTATTCGATTTTACGTGACGCAGGATTCGACAAGTCGTGCTTAGGGCACTGAGCTGGCTTAAATAAACAAGTTTAAGTATTTGTTAGCTATCTTGTTTACGAATGAAGTAACACGGTGGGAGCAATATTCATCAAACTAGATAAATACTACGCCATTTGCCATTTCATAGATTTCTTTATCCGATATGATCTTGGCAGGGTTCAGACTAAGCTAGGCAAGATTGGAAAGATTTGTGTACAAAAACCTTGTACAATTCACACAAAACATTTATGACAGGAGGAGGTTAACATTAACACGTACCTTATCAGTGATTTTGTTCATACAATGACATTTGTGTGTCAACTTCGTTTTGGTGTGGTTCTGTAGGAACGTAACAAACTTTGAAATGAGTGTGTGTTGTACGTGTGTATGCCTCAGCCCCCTCGAAAACTGGCGGCAAACATTTAGTACAAAGACAAGCTTAAAGTAACTCCCGTGTAAGTGCACTATGATAAATAAGAATCTATGCACTTGCTATTTTTACAATGCACGTGCTCAAAAAGTGCCACTTTACACGGGTCAACATAATTCATAGAAAAATTCAGGGATAAACGTACGCATACAAGTTTTCTGCACACTTTGCGGATGGCGTAGGGAAAAATGTGCTAACTTTCTATGAATTTGTTGACCCACGTTAAGTGGCACTTTCCTCGCTTAATGCATTGTACTAACGTTGTTTGACATTCGTGTGGAAACGTTCGCTCGTGTTTAAAGATCACCGACACTCGTTTTTTTTTCAGTGTATCATAAATTATCGACATCATCACCGTGTCAGCCGAAAGACGTTCACTGCTAGACGGCAGCCTCTCCCAAGGCTCTCCACTCAGACCAGTTTTGTGCTTTCCGCATCCACCGCTGTCCTGCGATCTTTACTAGGTCATCGCTCCAGCTTCTTGGAGGCCTACCGACAGCTAGTCTCCCGATCCGTGGACGCCATTCGAGAACCTTCTGACCCCATCGGCCATCAGTTCTGAGAGTAACGTGCCCCGCCCACTGACACTTAAGTTTCACAATTCTTCGGGCTATGTCGGTAACCTTAGTTCTACTACTAGTGTCATATTCTAAGGCCAGGACACCTCAACGCGTCATCACAAACGTGACATTGTCCGTTTGTGCAATCTATTCGGCGTGTAACATAAAGCGTTGTTGTGCTCAACGCCGCCTTTGTCTCCGCTCACGCACAATGCAGGTATATTGGTATATGGCCGGGCTAGTGTTGCACACAATATCCCGCGCGGCCACCCGGAGCGGTCAGGGCGCCCGATCGATACCAGATCGGCTTAGTTCCACGCAATTGGAGGTCTTGATTATTCTAATTAATGAAATGCGCTGGTTCATGCTACACAAATGATGTCAGGTGGAGTCTTGTAATTGAAACTATCTAGTTATTGCAACTGACCTAAATAATTCCCTCTAGGATCGCAATTTTGAACAGCGACAGGTGTGATATTACTATTCATAATTTGTCAGTTATCACTAATGGCTCTGTGAGCTGTAGCCCTCACGAGCTCATTTTATTTTCCAAAAATCCAATTGACAAAAAAAATCAATATAATTATCGAACCTAATCACTAATTTTCACGAGAAACGGTTGAGAAATGCGACCTGTAGGTGGGAACAGCCTTACTTTATACTTATTTCAAAGTGTTATATTTATTCCTTTTCAAAGGAATTCTTTTTCTAACTAATTTCAATTTGGTTTCCTGATTCTGGATGGCTGATCCCATAGTAATCAAAACCTGATCAAACACGAGCCTTTTTACCTTTCCAGGAGTAACACTATTCGTATTCTGTTCTGTTGTTAAATTTACTTATCCTAATTAATTATTCGCTCCTGTAGCTGTGGCAGGAACTCCTTACCCCGTCGGTATTACGCCATAGCCATCCTACCCCTTACGTAAGTTTTATGATAGTAACTTTTTCCCTACAAACTTCAGCCCCACCCGAAATATGACTGTCCTTTTATTTCTCTTGAAGAGTAAGTATATTAAGTTTCATAATAACTTTAGAAATAAAATTTTTCTCTCGTACAAACATCCACCCTCTTTATCCTTGTCGCACCTATACAAAATGTCAGCTGTCTAAGTCCTAGAGTTTGGGCTGAGCGTTAATGAATCAGTCAGTCAGGGTCAGTACTTTTTTTTTATACATTAAATGGTTTATACTAATTTCATGTTGGCCTTGAGAACCCGAATCCCGAAACCCTCGCCAAATAAACTATCGACCGATAGAAAGCCTGGAGTCTACGGGGCCTCTTAATGTGCGTATGTTTGCACTATAGAAACGTTGTCTATCTAAACATAAAACTAGCTAGTGTACCTATATTATAACGCAGGTACACCTGCACCTACGCACGGTGGTAGCTGCGGCGTGGCCCGAGCGGCCATTCTAATCCATTAGTTGTCTTTATTGGCCTACACCGCCGATACGAGGCTCCATATTTAATCAGAGAGAGGGCCCCGGGATGCGCTCACTATCGGTAACGATACCGATACCGGATACCGGGGCGGGCCCGCTGACGCGCAAGGTATCCGGGTTCGTATAGGACTTGCTGGTTATAAGCAATATGCGGTATCGTTCATTAGCCGGGTGTGCGCGTTGTACTTAAGCCAGAGGGTCGAGCACGACTTCACGAATGCTGCGTAACGTTACGGTTATCGTATCGAGATCGAGAAACCTCATGTTAATTTTTAGTTCCAAATACGCTCACGGGCGGGCGCTGTTCCAAAGGTCATACAAACTCGACAACGTTTACTATTCGATTTTAGGTTACGCAGCATTCGTTAAGTCGTCCTCGACCCTCTGAGCTTTCGATAAAGGCTAGCCGCCATTGCGTTCGTGTTGTTAATAAATAGGAAAATAATGTTTGCGTAATAATGTAATTGTAGACAGAATTCAGGGATCAATTCAAAATAACAGTAATATAATGCTTGGTTAAGGCAGTTGCTATAAGGTAGCAAAGAACTAGATTATAACGCATACACGAAAAGTATCATGATCTTAAATGGATTCAGGGAACATAACAATACATAAACGATCGCTCTGATGAGTTTGACAAGGTCACCGTATGTTAATTAAAGTAACAGCCGACTCGATCATGGTCTAAATAACTATTTAATCCGCAATCATAAAAATGTTTATTACGGTTAAGATTGAAGGCTCCAACTATTACAGGTACAGGGTCGGGCACAGGGACATTCACCTTATATAGGTCAATGTTTTATAGACAATAATTTTGTCAATTAACGCTACTGTCTGTCTCTTATACTTAGCATAAATGTTTGACCGAAAACTACCAGCCATTCATAAATTATAAATAAATCATCCCGCAAGATCCCTAAGCCATCAACAGCTGGTTGTCCCGGCTGGCCTTATTACTATAACAATACAACCCCCCCCCCGACTGCAGCCCCCGCCGGCGCCCGGTGCAATTGCCCGGCTGGCATTGCGTTAGATGCGTCACTTCGCCTCAATGGCTCTGTGCATTATAGGGTCCAGATCAAAATGTTCAGCATTAACCAAAGGCCTATCAAGTGATCTAGAAATGGCTACCTGATTGTAATAATTTAACACAAAATTAGTTTCCTGGCCCAGCCCCGCCCGTCAACCTCGGATTGAAATATAAAGGTGCGCCTGTCAGCGAGTCAAGTACACTACTCACCCGAACTGTTCTCCGAATTAAAGGTGCAAAAGGTAGACGTTAGGAATTAGGCCACCCTCGCGGATGACCCATAAAACTGGTCGAACAAGCGCCGAGACGAGGGTCAATTTATCGGTTCATCGCGCGGCGCCCGCGCCCGATCCGAGCCCGAGGGGACAATTCGTTCCTGTTTTAATTTCCGACTCGGACGAAAAACTACAACCGCTAAAATGATGCATTCGTCTTCGGAACATCCGGCGCCTTGTCGCGGGGAAACGACCCACTTTAGAATGTGAAATACACTAAGTCGGGCGGGCGGAGCGAATTTATAGCACGGACGGGAATGTGTCTTGTTTCTCGGGACCGTGAAATGCCGCACACGGCCGCCGCGCCACCGGCAGGCCGATGCCATTCCCTTGTTTTTAGTTCCCGCACTCGTGGCAGGAATTCTAATTTAAGGTGACGCCGCGCGCCGGGCTGCGAGGCGCCTTGGCTCCATATTAGCTCTCCGGGTTCAAATCTAGGGCGGCGATGTTTGGACACAGGCACGCGCGCGGCGCGGGCGAACTCCCCGCGGCCTGCTTATTCAAACTCCATCCTGCCGCTCACAAGGATATGATCTATTTCAGATGGTCGCTGGTTCCGCTTAAGCTGTTGTTGTTTCGCGTTCGTTTATCTTAAATGAAAATAATCGGTTTATTGATTATTTTTGTGTTTATTTTTATGAAACATTCATAGAATGAAATTCAACATACAATGACAATGCAAAGAAAAATCCGTTAAGTAGCTGGACCACCTACTTAACGGATTTTTCTTTGCATTGTCATTGTATGTTCGTTTGTCTTGTCTAACAGGGATACAGTTATCTGGCGCGTGACAGAGCTCTTTCTAAGTAAGACTGCATGCTAGTTTGCAAAGTTTGCCCTGAAACAGATTTGTACGTCCCGAGGGCTTAGGCGGTCTGAGATCGGAACGCTCGTGAGACTAGAAGGCGTCGGCTGCGCGGATAATCGATGGTCCGAAGCGCGGGACAGGCGGCTTCTGCAGTGTCGAGTGCTTCGAGCGACGGCGGGGGCAAGCCTGAGAGCTGATTTAGCAGAGTTTATTTGCAGGGGGTGCAAACAGCTCGTTTCTTCCCAGCGTATTTACCGAGCCATTACTCGCTGCTCGCGGGCGCCCTTTAAACAGAATAAGTTAATCCAGGACGGAGCGAACTGTTTACGCCCTATCGCAGCACGATATTTAGTTTAGCTGCCATTGCCACTGACTGATGTTTACGGTCACGAACAAGCTTTATGTGCTTACAAGAATTCCTTTCCGTTAAGTTTGCTGGACATCAAATTCTCTAAACCAGTTTCTTTTTAGGGTTCCGTACCTCAAAAGAAAAAAGCGGAACCCTTATAGGATCACTTTGTTGTCCGTCTGTCTGTCTGTCTATCTGTCTGTCAAGACCCTTTTTCTCTGGAAAACGTAGAGGTAGCATGCTAAAATTGATACCAAATACTCAAGCCTGCGGTCCCTTGAAGCTGTGAAAAAATCAACCTTCTAAGTCAACGCAATCAAAAGATACAGTCATTAAAAAGGTCGTTTCCATACAAATTGCCGTACTTTGAAAACCTAAAGGGCACTTCCAGTTGTCTCAGAAACTTGAAATTTGGTATGAAGGTAGCTCTTATAGCACAACCACTCACAAAAGTCTCAAAATCTTAAATTTTTATGTCTGTCTGTAGATTTCGCAGACCAATATAAGTTGACCCCACACTGCGTATATTTTGCTTAGGAGCAGGGTTCTGCTAACACTGGACTTCTTAAAACACTGGGGAAAAACGTTAAAATCTTTCTACTGAACTCTCGTGCGCGAGTCCGACTCGCTCTTGGCCGGTTTTAATAAGTGATTGCAGTAAGTATGTCAAAACAGCAAATTTGCTTGCCATTTAATTGGCTTATAATCAGTAATCTTTTAGTACATCCCTATCTTACTGTTTCAGCAGTAACGAAACGCAGGCATAGACCATCGTCCTAGCTTTTTTCATTTATAGGAAGCCTACCCTTTACCTTTTGTATAGCAGGAGCTTAACCATCAGCGGCCGATCCCGCGGCCGCGGCTCCGCGGTAATAAGTAACGGCGCGCCGCGTTCAAAGCTTTTCATTGAGTAAAACGATGAGTTCGGATTCGCGTGCATAGAATTATTAGCTTATGAATGCGAATATTTCGAATTAATTCCCGGCACTTCATGAATACCCTCAGCTGGGCTTTGAATTTGATTTAGAAATTGCTCTGCCGATTGCAGATAAGCCAATCGCTTTTTAGGGTTCCGAAGCCAAAATGGCAAAAAGGAACCGTTATAGTTTCGTCATGTCCGTCTGTATGTCCGCGGCATAGCTCAGAAACTATTGGTATTAGAAAGCTGTAATTTTGCATAGATATGCATATTAATTAAGCCGAAAAGGTGCTAGGATAAAATCTTAAAAAAAAATTTTTGGGGAAAATCCTCTACAGTGAAAATAATCGATTTATTGATTATTTTTGTTTTTTATTTTTATGAAACGTTCATAGAATGAAATTCAACATACAATGACAATGCAAAGAAAACTTCGTTAAGCAGCTGGACTTGAACCAGCAACCTCGGTAATCCGTACCACGCTCCACCAATTAAGCTATACTTAACGTTGGTGTACCTAACGAATTTTTCAATGCCTTGTGTCATATTTTTATTTGGAAGATCTCTCCTCGTTAAGTATAGCTTAATTGGTGGAGCGTGGTACGGATTACCGAGGTTGCTGGTTCAAGTCCAGCTGCTTAACGAATTTTTCTTTGCATTGTCATTGTATGTTGAAATCCTCTACAGGTAAAGTGGGGATGATTTTTTTAATTCTCGCCCACCCCATAGTGTGAGGTATCGGTGGATAGGTCTTCCGAAAACATCTAGGATCATTTTTCGATAAAGATATTCGTATGCGAAATATTTAGCTTTGAAGTGCTCATTTTTGTTGGAGTCCAGTGTCCCCGCCCCTCCACCAGAGAAACTGTTATATTTGGAAATGTGAAAAAAATCAGAGCACTAGTGCATATAGTAAATTTAAATGGAAAACTATCGGAGATAAGCAGGCTTTACAGATTATTATGTATATTATTATTAATTATCTGTGTCTATGTCAGTAACCGATATAAATTGACCCCACACTGCGTACAGTTTGCTTTGAAATAGGGATCTGCTAACACTGGTTTCGAATAGGTGTGATGAAAATACCTTTAAATTAGGTATCTATGCCATGGCTTAGGAACCTTATCCTGGGCGTGTCCGACACGCTCTTGCCCGGTTTTTTTTATATTTATGTAAAGAAACTAGTTTCTTTAATTTGTACAGCGCTCTTCTGTCGGTAAAACAGTGACCATGTCTTGTACTTATGTACTCCATAGATGGCGCTAGTGGCGAACGCCGTTGGTAAAGCAGTTTGTTTGAATTTGACAGAAGTCACCGTGATTGAGCATTTATTGTTAGGTTATGAAAATTATATTACAAGGAAAGGAATTGACGATTTAAATAATAAACTTTAAATGTCGTTTCTTTATTTTCAGGTAAGATAATATGATTTAAGTTAAGCAGTGTAGTTTTTAACATACGTTTGTAAGTACTAAAATAAAATCTTTATTTTCAGAGCAACGCAATTGTTTATTTCAAACTTACAATTCCTAACCGAAGATAGTGTCTTATAAAACGACATTTCTAGTTAAAATCAAGAAAAATGGATAGACTACGATTTAAATTTATAGTGTTGGGGTCTACGGACGGAAAAACAAATATGATATGCATAACTTCTATTGAGACTCCGGACGGACGAGTTTTTGAGATCCCGGATGAGCTAAAGTCAGCTAGTAAGCATACTGCTATATTGCCTTTGGAAGTATTTACGAAAATCAGAAATTCGCTTAAAAAAAGACACCAAACACGCTCAGTATGGATCCCTTTAAATACGGATTTGAGGAAAATATATCTGGACGAAGCTGAAAATTTACAGTTTGGAGACCAGTATTTAGATGAGATTACAGAAAGGACAATGTCCCCACACGACAATACTAATAGCAATGCGCCAGCGCCAGAGAAAAAAAATATAGGAAAAACTGCTGAAAGATTTTTGATAGAAAAATTTTCGAATAAAACATCAAATGCTGACCAATGGATTACTGAATTTGAGAGTGAATGTGGAAGATTTGAAATTCTACAAGACGAAGAGAAAATTGAAATTTTAAAACACCTCTTAGAAAAACAATGCCTAGATTGGTATAGCAGCATGTTGATAAAACTAACAGTGAAATCCGAATGGGCAGTATGGAAGGATAACTTTTGTGAAACATATGGAAATAAAGGTTGGTCCCAAGTCAAATATGCATTTACATTTAGATTTCAAGCTGGATCATTACTTGAGTATGCCACCAAAAAGGAACGACTGTTATTAGAGGTCAACAAGCACATCGACACCCAAACAATGATAAATTTAATTGTAATGGGATGACCAGATTACGTAATGGATAAAATTGATAAAGAAACCGTAAAATCAACTGCAAGCCTCTACAATGAAATCGGAAAACATGAATATGTAGCGAAGAGAAAGATTTTCAGCAGGAATAAAAAAAGTACCTATGATTATAAAGGAAAGCCTGATAAAATAAAACCATGTACAACTTGTGAAAATTTAAATAAGGGTATTCGGTTCCATCCTGAAGAAAGGTGCTGGTTCAAACAAACGGAAGAAAATAATCGTAAGAGAAACAATAATAAAACCATAAACAATTCAGTGATTGATGTTGAACTCAATTATAATGATAAAAAAAACGAATAATAACACCATTAATTAAAGTCAAACTATTATTAAAGGCACAATTAGAAACATTTGGAATATACGATTCAGGCTCAAATGTTTCTATAATCAATTCCAAATTAATAAGACTAAATGGAGAAGGAGATGATGAGTCAAAAAGCGATAATTTAATTACGATTAATGGTGTTAAAAAGACAGTTGGTTTGACGACTATTAAAATTAAAATTTTTGATATTGAGGAAGAAACCGATGTTTACATAATTGATGGAGAAGAATTTAAATACGATTTTCTGATTGGACTGGATATCATAAAAAAATTTAGACTGGTTCAAGATGAGAATTTGAAAATCACTCAAAAAAGGGAAGAAATAAAAATAGAAGAAGATAAATATGTCATGAATGAGAATGGCAAGGAAAACAACATTTCTAAGGAAGTAAAAAATGAAACGAACCCATGTTCAATAAACTTTAATGAACACATAAAAAAAGAAGATTTCAAAATAAGTATGAGTAATTTAAATACTCAACAAAAGTCGGAAATACACAAGCTGATAGACAGTTACAAATCAATCTTTGCCAAGGACAAATACGATATCGGCACGGTAAGAGAATATGAAGCCCGTATTGATCTACTCATGGACAAATATTGTAGTAAAAGGCCTTATAGATGTTCAGTTGAAGACATAAAAGAAATAGAAGAACAAATTGCAAAGTTACTAGACAAAAATCTTATAGAGGAATCTTATAGTCCATTCGCGGCGCCTGTAACCTTGGCTTTCAAAAAAGAAGACAACAAAAGATCAAGATTATGTATAGATTTTAGAGATTTAAATAAAATAGTGGTACCCCAAGCTCAACCATTTCCATTGATAGACGACCTGGTAATTAAGACAAGAAATTCAACATATTTCACAACACTGGATATCAATTCAGCCTTCTGGTCGATCCCGCTAAGAATTCAAGATAGGAAGAAAACGGCCTTTGTAACGCAAGACGGACATTATCAATGGACATGCTTACCTTTCGGTTTGAAGACATCACCAGCCATCTTTCAAAGGATACTAAGTAACATTTTAAGAAAGTATAAGCTTAGCGATTTTGCAGTTAACTACATAGATGATATTCTAATATTTTCTAAGACCTTTTCAGAACATGTTAACCATCTAACACAGTTATTAGAAGCTATAAAAAAGGAGGGTTTTAGACTAAAATTTACAAAATGTACATTTGCTTCGGATTCAGTCAAATATCTCGGTCATATAATACATAATAATACAGTACGGCCACTTAGAGATAATTTAGTTTCAATAAAAGATTTTCCAATACCGAAAACTCAAAAAAATGTTAGGCAATTTCTGGGTAAAATTAACTTCTATCATGAGTATATACCAAAAAGTGCGGTAATTTTAGAACCTCTTCATAATTTGCTTAGGAAAAATCAGAAATTTATTTGGTCTGCAGATTGCCAGAAATCTTTTGAGCACGTTAAAAGCTTATTGTGCTCACAGCCAATATTAGAAATATTTGATCAGAATTTGCCAATAAATATTCATACAGATGCATCTTTAGAAGGTATTGGGGCAGTGTTAAAGCAAACACAACCAAATGGAAAAGATAAACCAGTAGCATACTTCTCAAAAAAATTAAATCAAGTACAAAAGAAAAAGAAGGCTGTTTATTTAGAATGTTTAGCTATTAAAGAAGCTATAAGATACTGGCAGTACTGGCTAATAGGTAAGTCGTTTACAGTATATTCTGACCATAAGCCATTGGAAAATTTAAATATTAGGTCTAGGACAGATGACGAATTAGGAGATTTAACATATTACTTATCACAGTATGATTTTAAAATTAAATACGCCCCGGGAAAAGAAAATATAGAAGCAGATTGTTTAAGCAGGAACCCAGTATTAGATGCAAATGCAGATACAGATGAACAGTTAAAGATTGTAAACATGATAAAAATTAATGATATTATTACAGATCAAGAAAACAATGAAGGTATACAAAATAATAAAACGAAATTAATATCAAGACACAATATTTATTATAAACAGATTAGAAAACGTGAAAAAAATATTTTGTCAGAAGATTTCAGTAAAAAACTTATTAAAGATGTACATGAAAACATGTGTCATTTAGGTGTAAAACAAATGCAAAACAAAATTAGTACGTTATATACAGCAAAAAATTTAACGATAAATATTAAAAAACATTGTAAAAGTTGTGAGATATGTATAAAAAACAAAATGAGAGGGCAGGATAAGTATGGTTTAATGTCACATTTAGGTCCTGCCACAAAACCGTTTGAAATAGTCTCAATAGACACTATTGGAGGTTTTGGAGGCTCGCGATCAACTAAAAGATATTTACATCTTTTAGTGGACCATTTTACACGTTATGCTTATATAGTTAACTCAAAAACCCAAAATGCTAATGATTTTATTAAACTTATAAAAACCGTAACAGATTGTGATCAAATTGGAATGCTTCTCACTGATCAATACCCGGGAATCAACTCAAAAGAATTCAAAACATTCTTGAATGAAAAATCAATACCAATGATATTCACAGCAGTAAATGCCCCGTTTTCTAACGGCTTAAACGAAAGACTTAATCAAACGCTTGTTAACAAAATCAGATGTAAAATAAACGAAAAAAGTAATAAAATAGCATAGACGACCATTGCTCATAACTGTGTAGATAAATATAATAATACAGATCATACAGTTACTGGCTTCGCACCAAAATACCTGTTGGACGGTACAGATGTTTCTTATTTGCCTAATGAACTAAAAAGAGATAAAACACAGGTTGAATGGATTAGAGATAGGAAAATAGCATTTGAAAATTCAATCAAATCACACTACAATAAAAAAATATTTGATAAAAATAGAACTCAATTTAATTTTAATACAGGGGATATGGTATATGTTGAGAATGGGAACAAATTAAATAGAAATAAATTAGATGAGCTGATGATTGGTCCATTTAAAATTATTAAAAAGATATCAAATTCAATATATAGAATTGATACAGGTCATAAAAAGTCAGAGTCAAATCTCTTTCATATCACAAAACTTATACCAATACCTATATGAAAACAGAAATAAGACAGATAATTTTGTTTTTGTTTAGTTTAGTACAATAATTATAAAATTTAGATTTACTTTTAGTTACTTTGTGAAGCTTAGTAGTGCTTAAATTTTACAGAAAATTTTCTTCTTTGAGGGGGGAGATGTAAAGAAACTAGTTTTTTTAATTTGTACAGCGCTCTTCTGTCGGTAAAACAGTGACCATGTCTTGTACTTATGTACTCCATAGATGGCGCTAGTGGCGAACGCCGTTGGTAAAGCAGTTTGTTTGAATTTGACAGAAGTCACCGTGATTGAGCATTTATTGTTAGGTTATGAAAATTATATTACAAGGAAAGGAATTGACGATTTAAATAATAAACTTTAAATGTCGTTTCTTTATTTTCAGGTAAGATAATACGATTTAAGTTAAGCAGTGTAGTTTTTAACATACGTTTGTAAGTACTAAAATAAAATCTTTATTTTCAGAGCAACGCAATTGTTTATTTCAAACTTACAATTCCTAACCGAAGATAGTGTCTTATATTTATTAAACCAGTTAAGTACTCTATTCCAGTTGGGAGAATTTGACGTTTGTCATAATCATAAGTTGATCGTGATTTACTTTGAACGTTTTTATTTTGTGAAAGCCGTGTCGTCAGAGGGTCAATGCTGTGTCACATAAAATCGAATAGTAAACGTTGTCGATTTTGTATGACATTTGCAACAGCGCCCGCCCGTGAGGGTATTTGGAACTAAAATTTAGTATGAGGTTTCTCGATCTCGATACGATAACCGTAACGTTACGCAGCTTTCGTAAAGTCGTGCTCGACCCTTTGGTCGCAAAGTCGCCAGGGTTCTCGAGCCCTGGCTGCCCTGGCGGCCCTGGCCGGTCGCCAGCTCGGAGCATTAACAGTGCCCTAAGCACGACCTGTCGAATCCTGCGTTACGTTACGGTTATCGTATCGAGATCGAGAAATCTCATACTAAATTTTAGTTCCAAATACGCTCACGGGCGGGCGCTGTTCCAAACGTCATACAAACTCGTTATAGTTTACTATTCGATTTTACGTGATGCAGGATTCGACAAGTCATGCTTAGGGCACTGCACTAAGCGCTGGGACGGTAAAAATTCCCGGAACTGTCGCTCCGGCCGTTACGAAGTCAACAAACCGGTTAAGCCGACCAGTTGGTTAGGCAACCCGGGTATATTATAACTAACTTAGTAGAGTATATTATATCACCAGCCTTTTCTTTTTGCATCCCAGTGCTGGGTACAGGCCTCCTCTCAGAATGAGAGGGCTTGGGTATAGTTAGTTAGTTGAGTATGTGTAAGTCGTGATTTATGTTGTTTACTATATTCATGTCAGCCGATTGACGTCCACTACTGGACGGCGGCCTCCCCCGCGGCTCTCCACTATGACCGGTCTTGTGCTTTCCGCATCCACCGCGGTCCCGCGACCTTTACTAGGTCGTCGCTCCATCTTGTTGGAGGCCTACCGACAGCTCGTCTTCCGGTCCGTGGACGCCATTCGAGAACCTTCTGACCCCATCGGCCATCAGTTCTACGAGCTATGTGCCCCGCCCACTGTTACGTAAGTTTCGCAATTCTTCGGGCTATGTCGGTAGCCTTAGTTCTAGTTTACTATATTTTACTCAGTCAATTAATCCAACTGCAGTCCCTAGGCGTAGGCCAACGCGAGTTAATTTTTTTAGATTAATACCGTTGATTTATTTTAACTGAGCATATTTGTACAACAAAGCTGAACTACTCGTAGACCTTGATAAACCTGGAAATAAATTTAATGATTATTTGCTCATTCTCCGTGCCGCTTTTCATAATCTGACGCAAAAGACCACTTACTTGCAGGTAACTTAACTTGGATACTTAAGAGTATATGCAAGCAACGTCCTTACCATTTCAATTTCAAAAACTCAAGCTAACGACCAAACAAAGCCTATTCCGATAGTTCCGATCGCGGCGCGGCGACCGTTGTGTAATCCGGCGCCGCACCAACTTTCCTTATTAAACGCTGTAAATCTGCTCATATTGGAGCTGGATCCGACTCGCAATGAACTATTACTTAATGCAGCGACTAATACTTGCTCGGGACGCTTAGTTTAAATTTCAACCGCTTTGGAGCGATTACATTGGGATAACTTTATCGCTTTATATATGATATATCTTTGCTCCGAGCGCCGAGGAACCGGGGCTTTATTTTAATTTTTAACAAGCACGTACTATTAATACTTATAGAATTATTTCATAATTGTTTGTAAAAGCTAGTGTTTTATTATTAAAATCACGTAGTGAAAATCCTAATCCTGACTAATATTATAAATGCAAAAGTAACTCTGTCTCTCTGTCTTTCTGTCTCTCTGTTTCTGTCTCTCTGTGTCTCTGTCTGTCTCTTTGTTATCTCTTCACGGAAAAACCGCTGCACCAATCTAGATGAATTTTGGTAACAAGATAATTTGAATAACAACATTAACATAGGCTACTTTTTATTCGGGAAAATTGTATAACATACAATGACTATGCAAAGAAAAATCCGTTAAGCAGCTGGCTGAAAATTGTATAGTTCCCGCGGGATAGCGATAACCGAAATCTACGCGGACGAAGTCGCGGGCAACAGCTAAGTATCCTATAAGTGTGACTCTATTGCATGCAAAATTTCAAGAATTTAGGTTAATAAGAACCTGTATAGGTTTTGATTTGCTAGTGATTGACAGACAATAATTATTAATATACATACAATGACAGAAATAAACTTGCGTGAAGTTTAATTGTCAAGTACGGAATCCTCGTGTGCGTGACCCCGACTCGCATTTGGTCGGTTTTATTAAATACTGCAGCTCCGTATCCCCTCCAAGTAATTATCATCACCCACAGCGCAAACTTACCCACGTTAATGACTTAACCAGCTAGTTTTCTTTCATAAATCTTTCCGCTCAACAAAGAAATTTGCATAAACCCACGCGATCACACGGCGACGCTCCGAGCTTAGTATTCCAGATCTCGGAGCTTGATAAACTTCCTGAGAAACTAATAAACCTAATTATAGAGACGCGTGTATTCAATCCAATTACTCGACACTCGCAAAATCTCGCTGATATTAGAGCTACACGCACGGAAAATATTGAGCTCGAATGGGGCTCTAAACTGATTTAATTATTCAACGAACTCTTTGTTGCGGGTTAGCGGGTGCTGACGCCAGCACAAAACGCAGGCGTTTGTTGCTGATCGGTCGGTACGCACCAAAGGTGTTTTTGGTGTTAAAAACAAACAGTCTGGTCTGTTTGTGTGTGCACGGGCTATCCGGTATATCCGTGTCGAAAAATATTTGAAAAGATCCTTTGTAACGAGTACAGCTTCCAAATTTAAACGTTTCTCATCTCAGTTTTACATCTGATAGCCGGTGCACAGTCTCGACGCATTCAATATTTGACTTTGAAGCAATCAAGCTAGCTTTTCCGCACTCAAATTCCACTCCCAATTAATAAAATATGACGTAGATTAGAAGATATTTGCAAAATAAGACATTTAGCCAACTTTTAATGGACTTTAATACTATCGTCGTATCTATAGTGACTCAATAAGTCCACCACAGCACCGTCTCCGCCGGTCCCCGCCGCTCAGCGCAGTTAATTTCCTTAGCCAAACAGCCGCCAGCGCTCGCCTCTCCAGCTAAACTAACTCCCATACAACCTTTACGTAGCGAGAGCGGATAAAGTATTTTCTCTCCACTACCATTTCGAGAGTACATTTCAACGCCGGTGCTCGCATTGTGCTCTAAAACGATTACACAGTCGGTCAATTCTACATTGGCTCTTTGGACGACGATTTTTGAAGACGAGCCTCGACGAGAATCGCTGGTAACGACAGCTTTCACGTCGACGAGTCTTCTAATTACGAACACGAGTTATAAACTAGCGAGTTCGAGTCATAACAACCTCTAAAACAACAAGTTTGAATTTAATTCGCGCTGGCGGGCCGGCCGAGTATCATCGGCGCGGTCGGCGGCCGGGCGCTTTGTGCTAGTTAAACCCGTTCTCATATTTATTTTGCGGCCGGCGCGGCCACTGCTTGCTCACTTTTATTACTCTCTCATTTCCACTCGCCTGTCTTGTTTAATTAGGAAGGGTAGCGCTCTATGCTTTTTATCTTTTAATACTTCAGCGTTTTGATTTTAATAGTGTACTCCGGCGCAGTGAGGGCGACGCTGTGGCTTAATCCCAGTTCTCTACTTTTATTTCTATCAAAAGTAACTGAATATCATTATCTCGCCCCTGATTCATCATCGCGAGCGGCAAGGATCACCGCTTATCTTTACGACCCATGAAATCCTTTCGTTATGCACAATCT
This sequence comes from Clepsis dumicolana, assembly GCA_963691665.1. Lineage (NCBI taxonomy): Eukaryota > Metazoa > Arthropoda > Insecta > Lepidoptera > Tortricidae > Clepsis > Clepsis dumicolana. Next base: position 139,190 of record OY829507.1, on the reverse strand, counting down.
TGAATAAAATTATTTTAACGAGCTTGATATTGAATTACCTGAATGGCTTTCCTTTCGGAAGGAACCGCAAATCTGGCTTGTTACAATAATAGCTGCAGTCGTTAGCTTTTTGAATGTCTGGCGCGGCGGGCGCGGGCGGGTCGGGCGGCGCGGATGGATGGTTTTTCAGGTGGCGCTTATCTGTGTGTCGCTCGTTTCGCTAATTTCGCTGCAGAAGCGAGCCTCGAGCGCCCTCGGCTGGATAGCTCTCGTTGCGAGCCGGCTCGTTACCGCGCGGCGTCCACTGCAGCGTGCGGGGCGCGCGCGGCGCGGCGGCCCGTCACGGCGCGGCGATGGACGCGGCCCGCCGCCCCGCGTCGAGCGAGCTCAAACGAGATTTTATCTCTTTACGGCGATGCCGTCGCTGAATTGTATTTCGTGTTCGCGGCGTCAGTTTGCACTTCACGGACGAACGCCAAATCCTATGCAGCCTCGCTTGCTGACGCCGCGATTTAATCCAATCAGTACGGTTCCCTTATCTTATTCTGTGAGCTTCGATCTTGCCTTCGGCGACTTTAGTTTCTCAACTGTATAATGCGACTTGGAAATATCTTGCTTCATAGACCCGAGTTCATATCTAACGCCAAGATCTGCCCACTTAGCCCAAAGTGGGAAAGTCTTTAGGACCCGGTTTGACTTGCAAACTTAGATTATTCTAACCGAACACTCTTTAGTAATTTACAGCTCTATTATTGAACTTTAAACTTTACTTATAAGTATTTTCGGGTGAAATCTTGCAAGTTAGTTTTCACCCACTTCCTGTGTTTGAATTGATTTGAAATTCGGAAGGTGTAATGTATGTGCATACTTTATTCCCGATAACATCGCAAAAAATATTTAGATTAATTGCAATCTTACATATCACGCCATGCGGTTGATGTGAAATGATTACTGTTTACGACGGCGCTTGCTGAAATAAAAATACCTTCAACCAATTTGAGCTGATGACACAATTCATGAAATTTAACGGCAGCGATGACTGTAGAATATTTAATCCGCTCGTAACACTGTTATGATAAAGCGTCATAATTACTCGCGGGTAGGCCGTAGGCGCGTACGCAGCCATCAGTCGCGGCGTGTCACGCGCGCGCGATAAATCCCGCGATTCCCGCGCCCCGCGCTCCCCGCGAGTCCCGCGCTGCGCGCGTTTACGACGCGCGTGACCAGTGTGAGTGGCCGCCGCCGTTTGTGCCACATAAAAGAGGGCGCCACTTAAGATACGGACGTAAATGGCTTCTTTACTTGTAGCATTGTTACTTTGTTAAGTTTTCGCTCAGGTTGTTTCCGCAAAGCGACACGCGGGGAAACGAAGCGTTAAGACTGTAGGTAACCGAAAAGCAATGATATTACAGAGTAAAGGTTATGTTACCTGAGTACGTTCCTAGTAAATTGCGTTTTAAAAAAGGACCGGCTGCATTATCACAACTGTGTGCCCACTTTCGTACCTACACTTGTTTGAAGTGAACTGTCAAAAAGAGTGGTTAATTTTTGGTCTTTTATGAATATTCAACTCGGACGCGGTAGTAATACATATATCTACTTCCTGTTTCTATGTAATACCATTATCACATAGTCAATTTATTAACACTTCAAGTGTAATATCAAGGATTCGTACCCCAAACTGTGCTTTTGCATTTTCTGAGCATAAAATAAAGGAGGAATAGTAAACTTTTTAATAAACCGGATCGTGGCGTCTGCCCCGCGGTATGCGGCGCGCGTCGCCGCTGTCTCATTTCTTTCTTTTTAAATTAGAGCAGGATGTCACGTGCAGGCTCCGTCTCGCTCGAGTAATAATATTCATAATTCACTGTTATTAGAAGCGACGCGTGACTAAACTCGCACCGGCCAATAAAGGTGAGCGCGAGCGTGAAAGGCGGGAGCGTGAGGGAACTGCGATTGACACTTCTTATTAGCGCTGCGTGCCGTGCTTGGCCCACATTTAATTGTGGCAAAGGTTTATGGCCCACACTGTAATTAAATTAATCAATTATGTGTCAAACAGTAGCATCATCACCAGCCTTAGCCTCCACTCAGCATGAGAGGGCTTGGGCTAGAGGTCCCACACAGGCCCAGTGCGGATTTTGAGTTTCACACACATCATCGAATTGCTTGACAGTATTTTGTGGAAAGCCTCACCATGTTTTATTTTACCGAAAAGCTCGTGACAAATTACAACAAAGTACAACATTATCATGATACTCGGGACTTAATCTCGTAAAAAAAATATTTAAATACCTCGACGTTTCGGATGCGACGTTGCGTCCATGGTCGCGAAGGGACTGAAGAGGCGACTTCGGGTATCAACATCTCCCAGCTGCACGGGTTCGTCTAACTACCCGCACTTGGTCAACGCAAGGTCTCGTCCGAAACGTTGAAGTCTTCATCATCATGTCAGCCGAAAGACGTTCACTGCTGGACATACGCCTCCCCCCTCATCTACCGCGGTCCTGCGATTTTTACTAGGTCGTCGCTCCATCTTGTTGGAGACCTACCGACAGCTCGTCCCCTGGAACGTCGAAGTATTTAAATATATTTTTCACGTCATCAAGTCCCGAGTATCATGATAATGTGTGAAAATCGCGGAAGTTTAAATCAATACATAAGTACAACGTTTGGATAACCGCCGCCCGCGCAGGTTCGGAGTTCTCTTCACTTGCAACTTTCCCTGTGAAGACGCGGAGGCGGCGTGCTCGCGAACCCCGCTATCTGCCACCGCAGCCTCACTCGCACGCGATTACTTCTAAATAATACGCCTCAACTATTATAATAAATCAAGGGTACAATAGTTAACCGGTCTCGAAGAAAGTTCGCCTTTCTCTACGTGCCTTTGAGTGGAGTCCCGAAATAATTGTACAGGGGCGTGTGTGCGGGGAGGGCATAATACAAATCCCGAGCATCGTATATCAAGGGCGGAATATCTTAAGCTATTGTGCGGTTACGTAAGCGGAAGTGTTGACTTCACTTTAGGCTCATGTTGCGTTTAGATTGCTGGCTCGACGACGGCTGCGTCCGGTGGAGAGTCGGTGCGTAGCTCCGCCAGAGGGTCGAACACGACTTCTCAAATCCTGCGTAACGTTACTGTTATCTGATTAAACTGTTAAGTAAACGATTGTCGGCAATTTAATGATAAATCTGAGTGCTTTGCGTAATCGATGTCCAAAAAGTACGTTTCGAACGCGTCTGCGTTAAAATGTTAAATGTTATGAGAATACATTATCATGATACTCGGGACTTAATCGCGTAAAAAAACATATATTTAAATTTGAATTATGAGAATAGTTTGCTGTCGATACGTGTCGCTAGAGGCCCTAGTCTTTTCACTGAATTCTGAAACTACGAATTCACAAACCAATGTTACATCTACTTTATTTACATAATAAAAGCAATTTACAATGACATTAAATCTAAGCTTAAACTAAATAAACTACAACGTAAAACTGAATTAAATCTAAATAAGGCCCCCGTGGCATAGTGCCCAAAAGGCTGGCAGCGTTGCCTCGCTGAATAGCGATGCTGATTCTTTGAGAGAGAAAACTGCCAGCCCTTTGGTCACAAGTTGCATCAACTAAGCGCTTTAACCAATTAGTTCAAACCAATATCTTAATTAACAGATTCACAGTTGACATGCCATTACAATATTTTCAATAATTGAATTTAAAACCGCTATCGGCTGTCCCAACTTTATTAAATACATGAAAACGTAACGTAATAAGTGCATTGAAATGAATGGTTCATTTACGTCGAGTACATAGCCCGACTTGTTTCGGACTCATAGTCCTCCCTCTCTCTGGGAGCACACGCTTCGACGGCGGCACTCTCGGCTTTGGGTGTTCGTTTCGCTACCGACGAAGAACAGCTATACTCCCATAAGAAGGACCACGGCTTAGTTTACTGCCCAGTCACGTAAACTCCATGTTTAGATATTTATGAACGTTCGGCTGTCACAACTCATCAGCAGTTTTAACTGTAAATGCGTCCGCAACAAACCGTGAATATCCCCATCTATGCACAATGTTTCACTGGAAGCTGTACTGGTCTGGCAAGTAGCTGTCCCTTACCAGTCGAGCGTGCTAGCGCGCGCAAGGGCGCGCGCGCGGGTCTCACTGGCGGGGCGCCAAGCGTTATGTATTCATGCCCGAATATTTCCCAGTACCGAATCCGCGGCCTCCGCAAACACTGCATACATTACTCCTAACAACTCACCTGAAGGGATAATAAGGGTTAGTAATATCCTACAAAAACAATACGCATGCTGATAAGTTGATAACGGACCGCCAATGTGAAGAATATTCGGCGAGTGTAATAATGTACAGTCGCGGAATCTGAATGTTCGGCAAGTTGACTCATTACGTAAATTTGTAGTATTATACGAAACATACGCATGCTGATAAGTTGATAACGGACCGCCAATGTGAAGAATGTTCGGCGAGTGTAATAATGTACAGTCGCGGAATCTGAATGTTCGGCAAGTTGACTCATTACGTAAATTTGTAGTATTATACGAAACATCATACGTAGTATTTTTGTTATCCGTCGTGTAGGTAGCGTCGGGAATTATAATGCTGCAAATCTAGGTAACGTGTCAACTTGCTAAACATTCATATTCATCGACTCTAATTATAGCGCTGTGACTAGGAGAGTTTGAGTTCTCGTATCGTAGATAATTAGTAAGCTTTTCTTTCTGTAGATTAGTAACCAGTAAATAATAAACCTTGTGTGAAGTTTGTACGGATCGCTACCACCCTAATACTTACAATCCTGTCGCTTAGCACACCATTGATCTAGTCCCAAATTAAGCAGAGCTTGTGTTATGGGTACTAAGGCAACGGATAAACATACTTATTTAGATAAATATAACACTTAAATATATAATATTTAATTACATATGTAGAAAACATCTGAGACTCGAGAGCAAACATTTGTCAATTATATGGGTCATCTGGCCTGAAATAAAGGATTTTTATTTATTTTATTTATTTGTATATTCCTCATACAGCAGATGTCTGGTCTGAACTCAGGAATGCAAGCTTCATAATAATTACCTAGGTTCTTTAACCACTAGGCTATCCAGTCGTCAAAATTGAATGACTTGGCTAGAGTTTACAGGTATGGTTAAGGCGCTTCCCTGACCCAGACGCTGAAATGGCTGCTTTTTAGAGCCATTCTGTAAATTATTGAAACGATAAAAACAAAATATATAAATACATTAAGTATCTACAACATCTTAACTTGTTTTTCTATGTTTCATATTATTTTATTTCCTGTTTAATACTTATGATATCTGCATCACAAGTAAGCCAAGTTGCAATTAATATTCTGTTACTACATCATAAGCATAATTTACTATGACTTGTGACATACACCAATGTATAGAGAATTTAATAGACTAGGATTTCTATGTTTAACATTATTAAAATACGTTTTTATAATCATCATCATCATCACTATCATCATCATCGGCCTATTTACGTCCCACTGCTGGGCACCAGGCCTTTATTTAGAATATTTTAAAAAATTTAAATAAGTAATTTACGTAATCGGTGCAAATTTGGAAAAAAAAATTTTTTTCGAAAAGACGCGTTATTTGTGATAACACTGTGTAAAATGAAGTTAGACCGATATTTAATAGATGCCATCACTAAAACGAAGTTGTTTAGTAGAAGTGAGGTGGGGTGAGGAAGGCGCGAAGCGTTCAAGGTCATCCTCTCAGGGAAGCGTCTTAACCGAAATTCTCATGATAAATTAATTGCAAATGTAATTTCACACAAGTTTCAAAAGAGTTGCAAGCCTCGGTTAAAGGGGGCCACAGGTGAAACCCGTGGCTACCATGCCTTTTTAACCGACTTCAAAAAAAAGGAGGAGGTTCTACGTTCCACTGTATGTATTTTTTTTTTTATGTATGTTCATCGATGACTCCGTCAATTGTAGACCGATTTTCAAATTATTTTTTTTATTTGAAAGGGTATACTCCTGAAGTGGTCCCATTGTCACCAAGTCATGATCTAATGATGGGATCCCAGGGAAATCGAGGGCAACCCTCAAATTTTACAGGCAGGTACTATGTGTTTCGTATATTTTCTAAGGTTATTCAAGTATTTGCATCTGGTAATCATCATCTCATGATGATGAGCTGATGATGGAAGGTACAACTCCTTAACGGTTAGGAGTTGGAGGATAATTCTGAAAATGTTAAATCATCGTAAAATTGTGAAATAAAAATCTTTTAACAAAAAAGTAAAACCGCATTCAAAAAAAAAACTTAGAAAAACAACGTAAAATAATCCTCTAAAATAATGATAAATGAATAAAATAAAATGAAATGCGTTTATTTCGGACAACAGAAACTAAAGCCTAAAGTTTTATGGCCTAGCACTAAGCAGCAGATATATGAAGTCGGTGCTTCATTCAAAGAATATTCCGCTCGCACCGCACCGACTTCATATTACTGCTACTTAGTGCTAGGCCATAAAACTTTAGGCTTTAGTTTCTGTTGTCCGAAATAAACGCATTTTATTTTATTTTATTTATATATCATTATTTTAGAGGATTATTTTACGGTTTTTTTGAAGGCGGTTTTACTTTTTGTTATTATTCCTTTGAAGCCCTACCTGCACCAATTAATGCCCTCAGCATAATATACTAACCCCATTATTGTCCCAGTAATTTATGTCCAAATTGATAGCTAACCGATATTACTTTTGCACGACTTTAAGTCGTAAATCATTGTTATTTCTTGTAGAAATACGATGGAACATTCCAACTTAAGGGCTTGAGTTATTTGCTGGATTAAAAAAAAACACTTCCAACATTGTGATTACTGGGGTAATCCTGCTTTAGGCTTCGGAACAACCTAACCATTTTAGTATCCTAAGTTGTTGGCGTTTTAACTGAAAAAACATAAAGTTAGATAAGAATTGAGTGATTTTCCTTTTTTGTGTGTTGTTTTGCTGTGTTATTTTTAGAGTTCCTTATCTAAAAAGGAAGAACTGCGATATTAATGAGAGAACGGATTACTCTCTTGGCCGGTTTTTATAAGCTATCGCTGCTGTAGGTACGCGTAACGTTAGGTTATCGTATCGCGATCGAGAAACCTCATACTAAATTTTAGTTCCAAATACGCTCACGGGCGGGCGCTGTTCCAAACGTCATACAAACTCGATAACGTTTACTATTCGATTTTACGTTACGCAGCATTCGTAAAGTCGCGCTCGACTCTCTGAGCTAGTGGGCGCGGGGTGGGCGCTTCAGCAATTCTGGTTAGCGAACTTTCCATCGAGCCGGGGTAAAGTATAACCTACTTAATTACGCGCCGGTGTTTCGTGTACTAGTTTGTTTTTAAAGCTTCCGAATAATAAAAGTTCAAACCTCTTTTGAGATAAAAAAAAATATGTAAGGATTCTGTAACAGGACCCTTTACAAAGCTCACCCCGTGCTCGGTTCTAGTTCTGCCGATATACTTTTGTTATATTTAAACCATCGATTTATTTGCCCGCCGCGTCTCTTATGAAAACGGCCGCAATTTAGAGCACCAGATAAAATGAAGCACCTTCGTGCATAATTTAAAACGCAATAAAACGCCGTGAAACACGGCTAATTAGACAATAAAATTCCTCGCGGGACGAGGGGGGGGGGGGACGAATCAAAGGAGGAATCCGCGCTTCGGATTAACTGCGAGACGACAAATTAAATTCACGTGAGAGCTGTTTTATGAGAGTCCTCCCTACACGCACCGTTTGCCGACAGTATTTTTTTCTTTCAACGTTTTTAGAACTGGGGTGTCATGCTCTAAGGTGACAGCGTTGCGTTCACGACTGTTGCAGGTGTCAAATAAACTATAAAAAACGTATGTAGAGAATCAACGCACAGTAGGCCGAGTACGAATATTCGAAACCTGCGTAACGTTACGTTATCGTATCGAAATTGAAAAATGTCATGCTAAATTTTAGTTCCAAATACGCTCACTGGCGGGCGCTGTTCCAAACGCACAGAGCAAATACTAATTTGTATTTGCTCTGTGTCCAAACGTCATACAAATTTCTCGATAACGTTAACTACTCGATTACGTTACGCAGGTTTCGAATATTCATACTCGGGCCTCTGTATCAGAATAAAAGAACTTTGATTGACTAGCGATTCGTTTATCGCTACCCTGCGGGAACGTGGATAACGAGAGAGAAAGTTAAACTAAGTATTTTTATTCCGGTTCAAACTTTCTCGTGACCAAATTTTATCAAGATTTATAGTTCAGCGGTTTCACCGTGAAGTGGTAACAAGCCTACAGATAGAGAGACAGAGAGACTTCCACATTTATAATAATTATAATTGACCGAGCGAACGAAGTAAGCGAAGCCTCCTAGTTTCATCTTGGACAAAAAAATTCTTTCGTAGGTATGTCTGTCCGGCTGTTTTCCTCTACATATCGCATTTCTTAACCGATTCTCGTGAATTTTAGTGAGTAGCTTCGCTAATTAAGTAGGTACCTAAGTAATTTTTTGTCCTTTCTTTTTTTTTGAAATTTATAAAAAAAAAATGTTCAGAAATTACCCAATCTTTGTGAAATGTTGTGGTCAGGTTCGATAGTTATGTAGGTTTTTTTCTAGTCTCATTTTTTTTAAACTACAGAGTGTTCAAAAATGAGGTCGCGAGGTCTACAGCTCACATAGAGCCACTAACACAATAAATCATTAGTCATTTTTTAGACAGCACGATCGACGGTCTGTCTTATTTTGTGGCGGAGGTGTATCGCTTCCCAAGCGGCGAATTACCGGCCCCGGTCACGGAATACCTGGTGGCTCGGGCTAACTCCGAATATTTAGCAACGGCTCGCCTTACCAAGCGTATCTATTTCACTAAATTCCCCGATGCCACGGAATAAGTAATTAAAGCCGAAGATAATAAACTGGGTCGAGAGGTATCGTGAGAAAAGGAAGCTCTTGAAAAGAGCTACGAGGAATACTTTTCTTCAAATGACTTATAGGAGAAGTTCACCGGTACGGGTGAAATAATGTGCCTTTGCTGTTGCTGGTAAGCCTCGTAGTAGTTCATTTACTTAGCAAAGTGTGTTATGTAGGCGGCAGTTGCAGAGTGTCGCGTCGCGCAAGTCGCCGGTCAATGGCGCAAATTGCAGCCGTCCCGACTCGATTATCGGCTCCGCGATGCGATTATCCGAGAGTTAAACCACCATTAGAATTGATTATCCAACAGAACTATGCTCTGGCGATGTTGATTATCTCGGTATCAAAGTTTGACCAGCTTTCTTCGCAACTTCGCCCACGCGGAGGCCGTACAGCAACTCGTATTTTATAACAATACAGGGTTCTCGAACATTATTAATTTTCAAACTGAACGTAAGCTGCTTACATTTTATGCTGAGCTTAGAATTTTGTTCCTTCATTATTCTGTTCAATAAAGTCGGTATAGCCTCACTAAAATATTGTTTCAAAGTCGGCCGGGGTCGGACAATGGGTTCGGAATGTCGGCTCGCACTAATTTATATACTGAGTGGTTTATTTGCGTCCCGAGTGTACATGACACTTGCTCGGTATACGTGTGACAATTTAATTTGCAAATGTTGTTTGCTGCGGCGCGGCGCAAACATATTAGCGGGCAATTGCCATGTGTCACCGGGCGATTATCGGCGCGCGCGCGGCCGGCACACGGTCAACACAAGATGTTTGCGCTGCGGCGCGGGCGCAAACAGCATCATTGATGGTCGTTTGACGCGGATCAGGTACTCGTGTTTGCACTAATTTCGCCCAAAACACATTATGCGAATCAGAATCTGCTGCGACGGTAGTTTCCCGGACGACAAGGCTTCATTATTTTATGTTATTAATTAATCCCGTCGAACGGAAACCTCATTAGTAGCAGTAGTAATAATACTCTGCGTGCTAATCCGTAACAATTACCGTTATTCGGTTTCCATGAGAATAATCAACAGTGCGTTGGAAACGAAATGTTTTTACTCCTAAACTTATTTTTATTTCTACTCGATGTCCGTGGGCGGGGGAAACATATCAGAGAAGAAAGATGTCAAGGTTCATCTTTACTACGGTATCTGAACATACTTTTGCTTTTGTGAACAATGATATTATTCTTCTTTTGTTGAGAAAACCCAGTGGAGCATTTTATGAATAACATGTACGAATCGAAGTGTGAAGTCGGGCGGGAGAGTTTATCTTGAGAGGAAACAACGTAATTGGCGCGCGATAGGGTACCGTTTGCAGGCGGTCATTATTTAACAAGGGCGTAAAATAAAGGTTTATTGCGCGATCAGGCGGCGTTTTACGGGCACCGGGAGCGTCTCTTGCCGGACCGAATGCCCAGCTTCCTCGAGTGCTTTCCTTAACACGTATCTAAGTAAGACTAAGTAATTAGTGGCTCACAAATTTTCACGAGTATTGGTTGAGAAATGCGACCTGTAGAAGAGAACAGTCATTCGGACAGACGGACCGCCGCCGGACGGTCAGTACGAAAGAATTTTTGTTCAAGCTGAAACAGAGACGCTTCGCTCAAGCTTCACACTCGCTCGATCAAGAAACACCAGTCAAGGAACTGTTACAAATTTTTGATTCTAATAATACATACATTGTCCTCGATATCCAGTGCTTTATCCATGGCATCATACGCAATTCGACAATTTTTGCCGTACCTTTTTTCGCACGGGTTTTTTTTTTGCGGGTGGCAGGACCTTGTGCGAGGTCCATCCGTATCGCTACCACCGTCTTACTCGCTAATCTTACCGCTAAGCAGCAGTGCTTACACTGTTATGCTCCGATGTGGAGAGTAAGACAGACGGTGTAATTACGGGCACAAGAGGCATTTCATCTTAGCTCTCTAGGTTGGCAACGCATTTGCAAACTCCCCGGGGTTGTGGGTGTCTATGGGCAGTGGTGACCACTTATCATCAGGTGGCCCACTTGCTCGTTTGCCTTCCTTGTCGTATAAAAAGACACTGTGTCTAATTATGATACTGTATTATTATCGTTCATTAAAATCTGTGCCTTAATAAAATATCTCCCTTGACGTCGCGTTTGAGCGGATCCGCGCGCGCGCCGCCGCCGCCGGCGCACCCGCCGTGCACCCGCCGAGCGGCGGAACGGCTTTAAAAAAAATTAAACAGCTTTGGAACTTTTGTACTTACGCGCCCCTGACAAATGGTTTTATTGGAATATAATTTCATGCAATGACAATGTCAAGAAAAATCTGTTAAGCAGCTGGACACAGTTGCTTAACAAATTTGTCTTTGCATTGTCATTGTATGTTGAATTTCATACTATGAAATGTTTCATAAAAATAAAAACAAAAATAATCAATAAATCGATTATTATTATTTTATACCAATTCTAGTGTAAGGGTGGGCACGCGACCCGGAGTGTCGAGGTTCCGGGTTCGATTCCCGGGGTTGGTAATTTTTCTGGTTTTTCTGTGTATTCATGTTTCGGTGAGTTTATTAAAAATATAATTGATACTCACGGGAAGACCGTAAAAATAAAAAAATGGAAAAATAAATAAAAAAATACAAAAAGATTTTCCAATTGAGATCATGAATAAATCGATTATTTTTATTGATATAATTTCATGCCCAAAACAATTAATTTTCTCACCCGCGACCATGCAGCTACGTCTATGCTATAAATGTATGTTTCCATGCACACAATACCATGTCACACAGACCCAACTACCACTCAGAGCACAAAACAACCGTACAAGAAGCTGCCAAGTTCATCACCAGCCTTTTCTATGTCCCACTGCTGGGCACAGGCCTCCTCTCAGAATGAGAGGGCTTGGGCTGTAGTTCCCACGCAGGCCCAGTGCAGATTCAGAACTTTACACATACCATTGAATTGCTTCGCAGGAGTGTGCAGGTTTCCTCACGATGTTTTCCTTCACCGAAAAGCTCATGATAAATTAGAAATGTAACTCCGCACATGAATTCCGAAAAACTCAGAGGTGCGAGCCGGGGTTTGAACCCACAACCTTCTGCTTGAGAGGCCATAGGTCAAACCACTGGGCTATCCTGGCTTCCAAGTAATTTTATACTAATTGTTTTTATTTTATGAATATGTACTTACTTCCGCAAATTAACACCAGATTCGATCAATTGTAATTTGAAGCCATCAACTTACAATTGATTGAATCGTATGAAATACTACGTCGTATATTACGAACTGCCAAAGAATGGAATTTTCTATACCATCATCTCTATTTCCAGACGGATGTAAATCTAGCTATGTCCAAGACTAGAGTGAATTTAAGAATAAGGTTATTTAACCAGTGAGTTACACTTTGGCCTCAACTGCACTTTCCATCAGGTGGGATAGAATTCATTCGCTAATCATCATCATCGTCATCATGTCAGTCGAAAGACGTCCACTGCTGGACATAGGCCTGACCAAGGCTCTCCTCTCAGACCCGTATTGTGCTTTCCGCATCCGCCGCGATCCCGCAATCTTCGCCGTCGCGATCGCTAATCAGTTTTTTGTAAACGTAATTAGGTACCTACCTACATCAAATGATGCCGCAGTGATTATATTATATTTTCACTTTTTCAACCGTAAAAAGATATCCTGAATCGCGTTGGACTTTAAAAAAAAGAGAAACAAGACACACTCCCTAATTTTATTTTGTTTATCTTTCGATCGTGCTGTAGTGAGCGTTTCGCACGAGCGCTGCATATTACGTGTACAGCGTTTCAGCGTCGGTGCGTCCATAAAGTGTGAAATAATGCGCGGTACATGCACTGCCGGAGTGTGCAGTAAGCGGGGCGGCGTGCGGCATGTGGCATGCGACACGCGGCGCGCGGCATGCGGCCTCGCGCAACTTAATAAGCACCGTTGGCTGGGAGCCAGAATTATGAAACTACACAACAGGCGCACTGAGTCAGCTGCGATTAAGATTTTTGCTGCTTCCGACTCCAGCGCCCGAATGAATGCTCGTACACACTCGCTCCAGATTTTATGTGCTAGCTATTTATGCATAATCCACGACTGCGTAGTCAAGAAAATAACGAGGTTCCGTTTGAGAATTCGTTTAAATTTCTCCATGTATTTAGTAAAACAGTTCGGTGCACGTAACAATAAGTGTCACGTATACCGAAGCACCGAACATAAAGGCCTCAATAAAAAACCGCTGCGCAATGTCGGGCAACAAATTATCGTTCTTTATGTTCCAATGTCAAGAGGACATTTTAAATTTATACCGCGACATACAATTCGCCAATTCTATAAGGGAGCTTACATAAAAGAAGGGAAAGGAATACCGAAGAACGCGTAGCATTACAACATCCATTGAAGGGTGTACGTGACAACCGCGCGGGGGAGGGCGCGGGCGCGGGGAGGGCAGGCGCGGGCGCCGCTCGCGGGATTTATCGCGCTTACGTGATCGTCGTCGCGGCGGAAAAGAAAGAAATAAACCCGACGAGATAACGAACACGTTATAATCGCTGCATTATTGATAATAGGCCTGACAAATCCGCGCACCGCGAGCGCTTGAATCGGCTTAGCGTGCTCAACCACTTTCGCTAATCCGCCGTGAACGCTTCCATATTATGTGCGTCGGGGAAATTTATATAACAAATAAAGTAAAATCAAATTTTCCGCGAATGGAATTATGAAGATTGAAACTCGAATCGATTAGAAATGTCGGGCGAAGAAGTTTGCGTCGGAAGTGTCAGCTGCGCGCTGGGATTTGCGTGGGTCGGCGTTGCTGGCAGCGGGCGCGGGACGGGGCTGCATCGGGAGCAAACAGCCGACTGTTTGGTTATCGGCGGGGTCCACCTGCCGGCGACCCGCACCGTTAATCCTCGCCGCCGGCGCTAAACGGCCACTAATACAGGGATGCACTTCGCAAACATCTCCTGAGCACAAGCAATAACTCTAGCATTTCATCGCTAGATTTGCGCCGCACCTTAAATTATAGGCGACGACTCTGCAGTTCGTGAGCAAGATACAAATTTCACGACAACACACGAGTCAAATCTCTCTGAATTTACCTAACCTATACTCTGCTTTTATACTACCAACGTACAAGTCAGAGTGGACTGTCTGGTGGGGTGGTTACACGATTAGAGAAGCTAATTAATGAGGATGAATCGATTATCGGTATCAAGGAGCTTGGGCAAGCATCGTGCGGCGGGCTCGGACCGAGGCGCCACGGGGGTCCCAGGCGCCACGGAGCCTGTTGACCGAGCGCTTCACGGCTCCCTTTATTAGCGCCCCCTTATCGCCGAGCACCACTCGCGCCGGCAAGTCTCTGCGTCTACATTTTGCTTGACAGTGGACTATTGGTGGTCTGTGGGCAGACTAAGCGGTCTTTATTTCACTGTCGAGTGAACGAGACCTATTACCGTTATAAAAGGAAATTAATTTTATTCGAATTTAATAAACCGAATTCATAATTTACGTACCTAATACAAATCTTTTCTCTTTGTGAAATAGAAAATCATTAAGAAAGCATTTATAAATAACGTTTCTGCAAAATCAACTGCAAATTAAGCGGACATTTTTCGAAACATCACAAAGGGCAAATCGATAAGATAGGAATAGAAATAAAAAAGCTCATTTGAAATAACTTTTGTTAGCTATTCAGCGCGGCTCGCAATTGATTCTAAAATAGACGTAATGTAAAAGGGTTTAGACGGCCATACGATTTTAATAACCATAAACGTCAGCCGGAGCGTTAACTGCGTACACGTTTTACCGCGTCAATATATTCCGCAACGGCTCAATGAAAATTGAATGCACAGTTTGCTTCGATTTGTGGTGGAGGATTTGAAATGAAAGCTAATGAAATATGACAGCGGTGCAATGACGCGGGGCCGCCGCGGCATCGCTCGCGGCTCGCGCGCGGCTCGCGCGCGGCGCGGCTAACGAGGCGGCGCGGCGCCGACGCCGCTTTTGATGCGTTCGTATCCGCCGATACACTCGTTTCGGCTTTTATTCAGCGAGCTCCGAATAAGGGCAATTTGCCACTGTTTTTTTAACCAAACTTTTTGTACTTTATCGCATCAATCGCAGCGAAAGCTGCAGCGAAAATGCTTCGGTAATTTTCCGGGTGAATTTAACTCGGCCGTGATACTGTTATTTAAAGTTGGGAACTGTCACTATGTTTAAATAGCCTGTCAGGCTTAACGAATAAAGAGTATACCTACATAGGCCACTTCGATTTACACTACAGGGGCCCAAGCACGAATATTCGAATGCTACGCAACGTAATCTAGTGGAGCGTTGTCGAGTAAATTTGTATGACGTTTGGAACAGCGCCCCCGTCAGCGTATTTGGTACTAAAATTTAGTATTAATTTTCCCGATGACGATACGATAACGGTCATGTTACGTAATATTTGAATATTCCAGCTCTTGGCTCAGTTTTTATTTTTTAGGGTCACTTACAACATAATCAGACGAAGGCCTCTTAAATTATAATCCGCAATTTGACATACTTACATTGCTATGCTGACAAAGTGACGACAGCTAAGTAGTTATAGGATCTAAGCTATGTCTTGCATGTAGTTTCTAAACACTCTCATTTGTCTGCAGGAGGAGGTGCGGGACAATCTGACGGTGTCTGCCATGAGCTTCGTGCCCACGCTGGAAGACGACGGCAAGGCCATCAGCTGCCGCGCCGAGAACCCCAACGTGACCGCACTGCATCTGGAGACCTCGTGGACCATCAGCGTCGTCTGTCAGTACACAACACTACTACCCCAACCTTTGCTTAGGGGATACGGTATACGCGTTCGCAAGCCCATTAGCCGCCGAGAACTCCATCGTGACAGCGCTGCCTCTGGTGATCTCGTGGGCCAACAGCGTCGTCTGCCAGTACACTACACGCGCTACGGTACACGCGTTGGATGACCACCAGCTGCTGAGAATTCCGTGGTGACTGCTCTGCATCTGGAGACCTGGTGGACCATCAGCGTAGTCTGTCAGTAGGTACACAACACTACTAGTCCTCGTGGATGGGTCGTTTTACTTGTCGCTAGCTTTCGCCTGTAACTTCACTTCCGTGGCAGAACTCCGCAATTTTGCAAATATCGTCTCCTCCAAGTCGCAAAGGGAATCTCTATGCAAAAACTTCAGCTTTCTAGGTTATGATTCAATTCGTCTATCAGTGCCCTAAGCACGACTTGTCGAATCCTGCGTTACGTTACGATTATCGTATCGAGATCGAGAAATCTCATACTAAATTTTAGTTCCAAATACGCTCACGGGCGGGCGCTGTGCCAAACGTCATACAAACTCGTTAAAGTTTACTATTCGATTTTACGTGACGCAGGATTCGACAAGTCGTGCTTAGGGCACAGGACTTTACTTTTTAAATATATTGGATTACCAGCTTTTGCCTGTGGCTTCGCTCCCGTGACCGAACTCCTTATCCGTTTCTATAGAAAATGTATGAGATAATGATTTTCCCACATTTTTTTGAGCAGAGACAAATGACAATGCAAACAAAAATCCGTTAAGCAGCTGGACAAATTCATCAAAGATCATGAAAATCTGTCCAACCGTTCTTGAGTGAAAAACCGTGTAACTAACACGATTTTCTTTTTTTATAATAGTGGGTATTTAAATTAGTTACAACAACTTATTATTTTCGATAACTGATTAAATCCGAAGTAAATTTGGCCCTTAAAAACTGGTTTAATCTCTACTTCATTATGAATTTACAATTAGTGGCTTGATATCTTAAGACCCCGATGTTTAGTGAAAGATCAAAATGATAAAGTTGCAAGAAGTATTACAAGTAGTATATCTAAGTTTTGTTTTGTTAAGGAGCTCCGTAACCGAATCCGAAATAAAACTTTCCGATAATTCCGGATGGGCGGAGTCCAAATGAAATGTTATGACAGGTTTTTCTTAATAAACTAGTAATCACTTAAATTACTAACAGTTGTAACAAATTACAACCTAAAAATAAAGTCAAATTATTACGCATTCGTATTTTGGTTTTACATCATGTGTCATCATCATCATCATGTCAGCCGAAAGACGTCCACTGCTGGACAGTGGACATAGGCCTCCCTCGCGGCTCTCCACTCTGACCGGCCTTGTACTTTCCGCATCCACCGCGGTCCCACGATCTTTACTAGGTCGTCGCTCCATCTTATTGGAGGCCTACCGACAGCTCGTCTCCCGGTCCGTGGACGCCATTCGAGAACCTTCTGACCCCATCGGCCACCAGTTCTACGAGCTATGTGCCCCGCCCACTGCCACTTTAGTTTTGGTTTCACAATTTCTCAAAAATCTAATATCCGTAACCGAAACGATCCGAAGCTAACTGATAATCCGGAATAATTACGTAATCCGTAACCGTATTAGAAACCGGTATAATATTATTTTTATATATTTATTCGTATCCAGAGCCGAAATTTCATATCTATAACATCTTTCTAAATATCATTTTTAATACAGTTGCTCAAAAAGTGGTACATTTACTTTTCCAAAGCGCCGGCGGCTCTCCACCTAAGGCCCGAGTATGAATATTCGCAACCTGCGTCACGTAAAATCGAATAGTAAACGTTGTCGAGTTTGTATGACGTTTGGAACAGCGCCCGCCCGTGAGCGTATTTGAAACTAAAATTTAGTATGAGGTTTCTCGTTCTCGATACGATAACCGTAACGTTACGCAGGATTCGAAAACTCGTGCTCGACCCTCTGGTCGCCGGCGGGTGGTGGTGGGGCGGTCCACCGCCTTATTGTAATTTTTTCGCAAACGTCGTTTGGTATACGTGCGAAAGTGTCATTTTGACATACTTTCCGCACTTACATCAAAAAGTACTATTGTGTGTAGATCCGCCGGTGGTGAGGCTGCGCCTGGGCAGCACGCTCGCGGGCGGCGACATCAAAGAGGGCGACGACGTCTACTTCGAGTGCCACGTGCGAGCCAACCCGCCGGCGCGCAAGCTGTCCTGGCTACACGATGTAAGTCCGTCTAAACTAGTTTTTTTTTTAACGTGAAATTGTACTGGAAATATTTAAAGTCGTTAAAGAAAAATTATAACCTTAATGTAGTATCTTTTTGTTTTACACACTTATGCCATATATTTTCACACACTAACTTCATACAAAGATCTTCAGTTAAAATGTGTCAGCATCATCCCAATAGAAATTGAGCTCTCGTTATTGTGTCACAATTTTCCGCCTGCATTATCTCCTGGATTTTTGTAATAATGCTGTGGTCTGTGTCTATCACAGCGAGTGGGTACTTGCTGAAGCTATTTTGCTGTATAATTATATACGCTGCTCACCAGCGAAACCAGCGAAATCAAAGAAGCAAATATTCATGTCGTTAATAATGTCACTGGGATAGGGGACCTTGCCAGTGGCAACTAAAGTAAGATTGTATCTCCAACTGTTATTTCTTGTTATTTATTCAACGTCGAAAGTATTCCGGTAAACATTTCACGGCGTGACATAATCCCGCATTTTTCGTGATCACAACTCAAACAATGAAAACGTTTCCATCCTAATGAATTTACGAGCGAAGATTAACAAAAAAACAATTCGGCCCTCGTTCAGATTTTTAATCGCCGCAATCACCGCCGTCATTCGCTTTTAGCTTCAAATGAATTCGCTGGTTGTGACAAAAGATTAACAATAACAAAGTAGCCGACATTATTGTTGGAATAACAATGGGGGGGGGGGGGATCAAGTAATAGATGGCGGTGTACGGTCCGATAATCGCTTTGTGCTGTGTCGCTCGCGTTTTAATCAGCGCGGCGCGGCGCGGCGCGGGGCGGGCGCGGCGCGGACTGCTTTTTATTTTTTTGTTTCGCTTCACCCTTTCAGGAGCGATCAGTCGCGCGTTGTTACACGGATCGCGACACGCATCACCGCGCCGCCCCGTTTTTCTGTTCGGTATTGTTTTCACATGTCGCGTTGTCGGTAGGTCACCACTCGTCGCCGGCGCGGGCCGTCTGCGCGCGGGCTGCTTTGCGATTCCAGCCAATAATAAATTGATAACGTACACACTAAGCATTCATATTTATTTCATTATCATTATGAAAATAAAATGTCTCGGAGAAACGGCAGGAGTTTGCAAATTGTTACTCTCGTTTGCACATCATGTTTGTTCGTTCGTATTTGGGCCTGTCCGCATCCTGATAGTTAATAGGAGGTGACGTGATAATTATAAGCCAAATGAGCTTTGGTCGCGCGACTGACGCGTGGCATTATCTCATGTTTTTGAAAAATGGTGGCGCGCGTCGCCCACGCACGTATTACGGCTAAAATATCCTGCGCTCATTTGCGGAACGACGGGTATTCCGCCGCAGATTTCTCTGCTCACATTAAGCTTGTAAATTTAATTGGCATCTGCGCCGCGATGGCCGGCCGTCCCGGGGGTCGCATAAACCAGAACACCTGGATTTCGTCATATTTACGCGACATTGTACGACATTAAATGCAAGTTTTGTATACAAAGTACGACATCAGATGCTTACAATTTGACGGCAGCAGTGTGATGCGATGCGGGGCTAAAGACAATGTAGTATTTAGAGCCATCGGAATGAGTTTCTGTCGGATCTATATGAGCGGCCATAAAGCCGGCAGTCAAATGCGGAGTTATCATTGTGGAGGCGTGACCTGAATTAGTGCGGGCCGTAAATGCATGCAATCAGCTTTCTGAACTGGCCTTGTAACTTCGATAAAAATCGTGTGATACGCAACGCGGTTTTCCACGTACACTTTGATCGAACTAAAGTAAAGACAGGAGGAAATCCGTAAAATTGGAGCGCACTACAGAACGTATGAAGAGGCCGCTCCGACCGTATTACACTAATAGGACGGCGAGGGGCTGCACTTCCCTCGTCCGCGGCCGCTACACGAACCACTATGGAATATTATGTTCATACAATATCGCTCGAGACTTACCGCTTTGCTGAGTTGTATAAAAAGTTTATTCTAGTTTTTATAGTGTCCCGTATCTCGAAAGGAAAAGCGGAACCCTTATAGGATTTCTTTGCTGTCCGTCTGTCTGTCTGTCAATACCCTTTTTCTCAGAAACGCGTGGAGATAGCATGCTTAAATTAACATCAAATACTCAATCATGCGGTCCCTTGAAGCTGTGAAAAAATCAAACTTCTAAGTCATCGCAATCATAAGATACAGTCATTAATAAGGTTGTTTCCATACAAATTGCCGTACCCTAAAAACCTAAAGGGTACTTCCAGTTGTCCTAGAAACTTGAAATTTGGTGTGAAGGTAGCTCTTATAGCACAATCACTCAGGAAATAAAACACTGGGGAAAAGCGTTAAAATCTTTGTATTGAACCCTCGTGCACGAGTCCGACTCGCACGTGTCCGATTTTTCAGTAAAAGCAAAACTGCTAGTTCCGAAAGTAAATCTCACACAGATGAGGTTTTCAATGCAGTGGAAACATGATCCTAATAGTTTTTCTTGATACATTCACCCACCCAGCGACCTTAGCCGTTGGAGCCAGAGTCAATATTGAGCGGTGCGGGTAAATAGTGCACTATAGTTGCTTTCGTGCGTTCCCTTTATTACTTTACTCATCGCATGCAGTTGGTGCTTAGTTAGTGCAAATCGGAAAAAAGTACTCTTATCGAATAGAACTGTTTCACCAACTTTGCAAATTGTCAGTTTTCCACGACAATTCGGTGTTCAACTGCTGACTTGAAGAGCTTTTGTTTTAGCGCGCTTCATATTGTCAGGGAAATGTAGTTCGAATGATTCATATATTTGTTCAATAAAAACAATCAATCACAAAAAATACATTACAAATGAACAAACTAAAGGTCAGCGCAAGGCTTCGTCAATAGGATTAATGACAAAAATAAGTAATAGAATTAACATAAAAAGTGGTATCCGCAACATGGTTCGTCAACAATTAATACTAACTATAAATCCCCTCCCTGTATCGTGCCCGGCTCAAAGGTCCCCATTATACTGGCTGCATTGCCTCGCTGGACTGCAATGGAAACCTGTTGAACCAGCCACGATCCAGAGCGGGGATCGCAGCCCCTATCCCTGAGTCGGCGACCTAGCTCCCTAAATAAGTCTAGTGCCTCCGAACCCCAGGGCCCAGCTGTCTCGACCGCAACCGGCACAAAGTCATAAACCGGCTCCAAGAATATTTTACGTGCTTTAGCTTCGCGGCATTTTCAGCCGCGGAACCAGCTAACCGCAAAGTTTGTCTTAAATGGGACGCCGCAAAAGTGCTTACACACGTGGCGTCCCATAAAAGACAACGACCTTTCCGCCAAGGAACCAGTGTAAGACTGTCCGGCCGCTCGAATCGTCATATAAAACTGACAATTGTAAAGTGGGTAAAATAGGGGCCGGTGTTTATGTGTTGATTCATGTAGCAGTAGAGGCGGAGGTGTTGCATGGAAACATATTTGCGCACAGACATAACTCTATTTTTCACTTGTGGGTGCGGGTGAGCAAAGTAAATGCTTTCGTTCATACTTGATTCGTTAATGACCATTCCAATTCAAACTGGGGACTAATAATACTTACTACTACTGGCTTGGTTCAGTGTCCCGCTGCTGGGCAAACGGCTCCTCCCGTGTCCTCAACTTGTCAAGAAGCACATCAAGATTATCCCCCCACCTCCGCCTGGGCCTCACACGTCGCCGCCTCGCCTCGTGGTCAATTTTAACTAAGGATGCAATTCCGATTATCATTTAATAAGATAAATAACCCCGCGTGGGAACTATATAGGCCAAGCCCTCTCATTCTGAGAGGAGGCTTGTGCCCAGCAGTAGCACGTAGATAGGCTGATGATGATGAAGATAAATAAATTTCGAGAAAAATTAACATAGACACAGTAGAATTGAATAAGTGGTAGAGAATAATCACAAATGCAACAGAATCAACTGTACGTTTTCATACACATGGCTGTACTTATTTCAGCCGACAACGTACCCGTATGTACTCCATAGACTTATACGCTAGTAGCATATACATACATACGAGGGCTGTTTGATAAGTACCCGTTTTCTAAATATGTTAATATCACTGGCCGCCAATAAGTATACCACCTTTTTAAGCCATTTTTCAGAGGCGGGAAAATTTTAAAAAAAATGGCATTCTTTTGTTTTTTTTCTCATTTGAAAACGATTCAGTGAAGGCGTGAACTTAAAATTGTTAAAATGGAGAAAGAACAGTATCGGTCTGTAATTAGATTCTTATTTTTGGAAGGAAAAACATGTGATGAAATAAAAGTAAGAATGCAAACGGTTTACGATGAATGTGCTCCTTCTATGACAACCGTCAGATATTGGTATAACGAGTTTAAGCGGGGGAGAACAACCGTCTTTGATGAGGATCGCCCAGGCCGGCCAGTTGAGGTGACTACAGACGATATGGTTAAGAAAATTGAAAATTTCATTTTAGCCGACCGCCGAATTAAACTTCGAGAAATCGTTGATGCTGTAAACGTTTCAATCGAGAGGGTACAACACATATTAGAAGAAAAATTGGGTATGAAGAAAGTATCGGCGAGGTGGGTGCCGCGTTTACTCACGGAGGAGCAAAAACGGAACCGACTGACTACTTCGGAGCAGTGTTTGGCCGTGTTCAAACGTAACCCGAAGAAGTTTCTGCGTCGTTTCGTGACCGTGGACGAAACGTGGGTCCACCACTACACCCCGGAAATGAAAGAGCAGTCGAAGCAGTGTATTTTACCGGGTGAACCTGTTCCAAAGGAAGCAAAAACCGTCCCATCGGCTGGAAAGGTCATGGCGACCGTTTTTTGGGATTCGCAGGGTATTATACATATTGACTATTTAGAAAAGGGAAAAACAATAACAGGGCAGTACTATGCCAATTTATTGGATGAATTTGACGCCGTGTTGAAGGACAAACGGCCCCATTTAAAAAAGAAAAAAGTATAGTTTCATCACGACAACGCCACGGCTCATTCGTCCAGAGTTGTGACGGCTAAATTAGCACAGTTACGCTACGAACTATTGTCTCACCCCCCGTATTTTCCAGATTTGGCCCCATGCGATTTCTTTTTGTTTCCCAACCTAAAAAAATGGCTCGGTGGCAAGCGATTTGGATCAAATGACGAAGTCATTGCCGCCACAGAGGCCTATTTTAATGACTTTCCAAAATCATACTTTTTGGATGGTTTATTGAGGCTTGAGTATAGGTGGAACAAATGTATAGAGTTAAAAGGTGACTACGTAGAAAAATAAATGCATATATACAAAAAAAAATATTTTTTTTTCATAAACGGGTACTTATCAAACAGCCCTCGTAATAGACAATTTTGTGGTACTAATTGGTGTCAGTGACATGAGCCGGGTGACGACTGGGGTGACGACGCCGTTTCTGTGTTCAAAATGTTCCAAACAGCATATCCTGATGTTTATATGAATGATGTACCAATTTTAACTTATTATGAAAGGTCTATTCATTGTTTTAATTTCTTTATTCAATTGTAATCACGAGTCAGCATCAACAGTTCATTCATTCGCGGGACAGGTGACGTCTCGCACAAAAAAGATTATTAATGTTAGGCGAGTAGATTAAAACGTTCGTATGAAGGCTTGTTTGGCTTTTTGTTTCACACGGCCGAGGGGAAAAGGGGGAAGGGGAAGGGAGTGGGAGAGGGGGGGTTTTGATGTTCTTACAAAGCTTATTGTGTAATGAATTATTCGTCGTTTCCGGTTACAGAGCTCTTGTACTGCAGATCGGGAGATGGCAACGCTTTCCCCGTTGCCAAAAAAAAAAAGTGGTTATGGGAACAGTTTAGTTCTTGCTGTGCGTATTTCACTTTGTATTACCGTTTTGTTTTGAGTTGGTAAGAACATACCTAATTAAGGTATATTGTAGGTAGGTTGTATTTTATTGTATTGTAAGGTCGATATTAGCAGAGATCCCCCATCGGAGTAGCATTCTTTGAGGTTAGTCACGGCTGTACTCCGAGCACGAATATCCAAATCCTACGTAAGGTAATCGAATAGTAACATTATCGCATCGCCATCGAGAAAATTGGCAGCGTTTTGGAAGGAAGTTTCAGGAGTGGCATTAGAAGAAAGTGGCAGAATAAATAGACAGAGGGCAACTTCCGTCGATGAGAGCTCTATGTTTGCGGTAGTATCTATATGTATAGTTGCTTCTAAATTGCGTCCCTGAAATATCGCACCACAGCTCTGATACCCTTAGCGCCGCCTAGCGACGACAGATAGACTCACATGTATAGTTACATATGTATGTTCATGCCAATTAGCTTGGAGGATTAAAATGGACTTGCTATCTAATACCAGGCAATTCCGTCTTGAGTCTTGAGCCACAGGAAATTCATTTGCTTTCCAATTATGAGGCACTGTCAACAAGTAGACCAAACATTGTTTACAAATCAAATTTTATAAGCCCCAAAGCAAAACAGTAGAGGGTGTTATGTTTACGTGTGTATCTGTGTGTTTGTCGCATCGTAGCTCCATAACGGATCAATTAATTTGGATAAGGTTTTTATCAATAGAAAGCTACTTCAATCGTGATAGTTTGTGAGCTAAGTGGAAGTGGGTAGGCTATAAATGCCGTAGTCAAGACAGCAGATGGGGCAGACCTTGACATAGAAACGTAGGCAGACAACCGATGCGTTGGACCGACGACCTGGTTAGGGTGCCGCGAGGGCCTGGATGCGGAAGACGCAAGACCGGAAGGAATGGCGTGCATTAGAAGAGACCTACACTCAGCATTGGGTGGAAAAGGGTTGAAATGTAAGAAGAGAAACAAAAGAAGATGTAAGAAGTTGGGAAAGATAATAAAATCAACTTACAACGTACATACATGAGGATTTAACGAGTACATGACATTACGCCCATGTCGTAATGAAAATACAGCGAGTAGGCGTTCTTAATAAAAAGTGATTCGCTTGCTTTGAGTCAGGAGACATGAAGCTATAAGAAGCTCCTGTGTATTCAGTATTCTGAGGGAAGGGAATAGGAATCAACGGTGGCCATATTGATTCCCGCTTAAGGTTTAGCTCTGAAAGTGTAGAATCTTACATCACAGATTCACTAGAGAAGTCACTTTTTTAGTGTTCCGTATTTAATGTATAGGTAGAGCATTTTCCATTTAAAGGGTTAGTGAGAGGAGATCTGAGAAATCTGTCCCAAAAACTCTGGATGTCGTTTATAAAATCAATTTCAGATTTATTTTTACTGACTCTTTTCGTAATGGTTAGGGAAATTAAATGACTTAAATATATTATATCTTATACAATAATTATGTTTAATTTATATTCACTAAACTTTGTTGTATTTATTGACATTAAAAACTGCTGATTTCAAGTTGACTGTTTCTTCATCGTCAAATTGCTGTTTAATAATAATGTTTAAAAATAATGTGATGTCTGCACTGTCAACCAATACCCTATGTCGTAGGGGTTCCGTCAAAAATAACCCTTATATAGTTTCACCATGTGTCTGTCGGCGGCATATCTTGATATTGTTAAATGTCTACACAGATTTCAATTGTCTGATCAATTAATTTTGTATGATGACGTACTAGGGTGTTTTGAATAAACTATCTGATTTTATTTGATTTACCTACTCATTAAACTCATCCAAATCTATAAAAAAAAAAAAACTTATATTTTAACGAGGTTTGAGTACACCAAATGAAACTAAGTCAGACTCTATAACAATAACGCTAATTGCTTTTCGCGTCGTCGCAAAAACAACACGACACGCGAGTTGACAACGACAACCACTCGGATTGGTGATATTTTGACAGCTGGAGGATTGATGTTGCATACATGACGCCAACTGACGGGCTGGCTGAAGAGAAACCCTTCCAACAATACGTTAAAAATGTTAGTACCAAAATAAAAACCCTTCACGTCAGCAATAACACCGCTTTGTCATTGAAAACTGTCATTTCTAATGTTAGTGAAATAGGTTTTACAGTTACGACTGAATCTACATACATCTACATGTATCTAGCTGCAGTATTGTCATCAAGGATATATTATTATAACAGTTATAGACAATAATGAAACTTACTGGCGCTGCGTGAATATTTGTTTCGACAGCTTGGGATCGTGAGATAATTTTACTACACAGATTTGCACTATTGGTAGGTATTTTAAATTCGCCACATTTTTCTCTCTATTTTTGAGTGGGTTAACTATCCGGGTATTTCAAGAGCACAAACGTAAAATGTTGTTGCCCATCAGCGAAAAGGTTGCAGCTCAGCAACCAGTAATAATAGAAGCTGTAACGGGCACTATACCGGAGATAGTAAAATTATATCACTGGTGTTAGGGAAGTGCTCTCTGCAAATTTCAAAAGCTGATTATGGTTACTTTGTCCATACATCCAAGTCGCAATGAAAAGAATCGACTGCGACGGACGCGGCGAGTGCCGTTATACGTTATATTTCTGCATATTGCACGAATTAAATATACTCAAATTACGTCATGCACTAACTTGGGTGACGTGAGTGCTGGCGCACAACTTTTAGAATTAGCTCTGTGACCAATTTAAATTCATACAGTTATTTCGCTGTGTATCTGGAGGACTTTAAGTTGATGAGAAATAGCCGAACCAACCTAAAATTAAAAACAGAAAACCCGACTGGAATTCTGGGAAACACTCTATGTCACTCCCACAGCTGAGACGAATGAAATGACACCTCATACGTTGAAGTCCGTCAAACGGTTTAGGCTGGAGAGCGTGCCAAAGAATTAGACATACATACATACATTACGGTTGAAAAACATAACCCTCCATGGGCAGTCGGGTAATTGGGCAGCCGGGTAAAAAAGGTACATTATGTACGAATTGTTGAATTATAAGACACATGACATTTCTTTGGCTCAACTTCGACTCAACTTTTCGATCTTAACTCGTTGACATAGAGTCGAAAAGTGACGAACCTTGTCATTCCGCGTCTATACCTACTTGGATCGCATAGTTTTGTGAAAAGTAAACAATTAATTCATCATCTAACTAAACAGATTTTTTATTCGACGTTGCCCACTTGTTATCGCTGTGTGGGTACAAAAACGAAACGTCGCTTTGACGTTTGACTCTCAACGATTATGAGGCTGTGTGCGTGCCAATCAATTCACATCAACTAAAAGTCCTCGAAGTGCACACGCGGTTTGAACGACTCCGCGACTTTTTTCCATGTGGGCATCAGTTAGAAAATTCCGACGCAACATTTTATCACTTTAACCCTTGTTGCGTTCGAGCGAAGTCCGCCAACTTTTTTAATATCAGACATGGAGATTTAATTTTTATTCCGTTCGGGGAGTCCCGCGAATCTCAAACACAGCAAATGTCGCTCATCAATTACAAACCCCCCTCCCCCCCCCCCCCGCGCGCCCGAGCCGGCCGACCTCTCATTATTAACTACCCTCGAATGAGCTGTCAAAATAATAAGATGCGGCATAAATTCCGCGTCTTGGCCCGTCATTTTGCTTTGAATTTATGTATTGTAATCCCCGCAATTACTCAACGCTGCATCCTCCGCGGCTTATGCCCAATCATATTTTACCTCGGATCCGTCGAACAGCCGGGGTCTGATTATAACTCCGGAATGCTTTAACTAAGAGCCCCCGCAGACTGCAGACTTTTGGTCAGCCGATAGTTTGATCGGGTTAGGTTACCAGCGCTCACAATGTAGGTGGGTCATTGCTACTCGTTGCCATGGAGATGTCCCCTGAGTAACTCGTCTTAAATAAGATTTTCTAAGGCACCACTCCATCAAACGTTAGGAGTTTCGACAGTCATATGCCAATTCCTTCATGTTTCATCTCCTAAATTCTGACTTTCAGGGGAGTTGGGTTTTAGAAAATCATATTTTTTATGAGTTACCCAGGGGACATCTTCATGGCAACGAGTGGCAATGAAAAGTTGATTGACCCAGGTAGCTACTTACTAAATAGCCGGGTTGCAATGAGAGCGCATACTAGCTATCACAACAGTCTGCACTGAATCTCTCAATTAGTAAACAATTTTTAAAGTAAGCGGTGTCTTAATTAAAGTTTCTAAAAATGTTATTATTGCTTTTTACAATTGAGGAGGAGAATCACGAAATGAAACTGATAGTACTGGGTGCATCCCGTCCACAATGCAGCGCCATACTAATGTATCAATCGATCGGCCGATAGTAATCGTATATCCCATCAAACTTTTTATCAGTTGATAAAATGATGATCAACGTTTACGAATCCTTACGTTATCGAAATCGAGAAACCTAGCTCATACTAAATTTTAGTATCGGTTGGCGCTGTTCCAAATGTCACACAAAATTCTCGATAATGTTTACTACTCGATTACATTACGCAGGTTTCGAATAGTCGTACTCGGGCCTCTGTGGGTCGAGCACGACTTTTCGAAACCTGCGTCACGTTAAATCGAATAGTAAACGTTGTCGAGTTTGTATGAACAAACTCGACAACGTTTACTATTCGATTTAACGTTTGGAAACGTTTGGAACAGCGCTCGCCCGTGAGCGTATTTGGAACAAAAATTTTGTATGAGGTTTCTCGATCTTGATACGATTACTGTAACGTTACACAGCATTCGTAAAGTCGTGCTCAACCCTCTGATTAAGAGCCCGTTCATAAAAGTCTGCAGTTTGCGGGGCTCTCATGTCATTGGGTACTAGTTTTAACTCTGCGAAGTTCGTGCGATTCCGATAGGGGTGAAGTTATAACAATGTGCCGCCACAAGCGCATATTGTAGCGTTGCGTAACCGCGCAGGAGTTAGTTTTAACTGTGTTACTTTGAAGTACTTATAGTTGCTGGTTTCAGAATACAATTTTATGACATAGCGTCATGTACTATTCTCATTTACATTACATTCTTACGCTGCGAATAGGAAAAGTTTAGCTAGCATAATAGTAGAGAAAACTATGATAACATGGCCCGCCGCTCTGAAATTCAAAACGCTATTTATAAGAGTAAAAGTATTTATAAGACATTATCATGATATTCGGGACTTAATCGCGTAAAAAAACTTTTATATTTAAATTTGAATTTAAATACCTCGACGTTTCGGACGCGACGTTGCGTCCATGGTCTCGAAGGGACTGAAGAGGCGGGTATCAACATCTCCTAGCTGCACGGGTTCCTCGAACTTGGTCTTTTTGAACGCACTTGGTCTTTTTTATTAGTTTTTTCACCAGGGTTGCCACCAGTCCGACACACAACACTCACAACATCCGGCGATTTATGAGACGATATTTGATGACGCTTACACATACTGATTACCGGATTCCACGAAGATGAAAGCTTGAAACCATCCTCCCGGTTGAAATTACGATGTTTCCTGATTTCAACTGCTTCACGTACAATTCTACTATAAAAATGCCGCTCAGTAGAGAGGATCGTGGGGTTATGAAGCTCAATCCAGTGGTTTGGTCCTGATTCCAGTAAATGTTCGGCAATAGCGGACTTGTTCCCCTGACGATTCTTGACAGCTGCGATGTGCTCCTTGACTCTTTCAGCTATGGTGCGCTTCGTCTGCCCTATATCTATAAGAGCTCCCACAGCTGCAGTCGATCTTGTAAACGCCCGGTGATTGGAAAGGTACAACATCCTTTGGTGATCTGACGTGGCTCGTGATCTTGGATATTTATAAGACTCCCAACGCATGTGTGCGTGCTGCGGGTCGAGCACGACTTTACGAAACCTGCGTCACGTAAAATCAAATAGTAAATGTTGTCGAGTTTGTATGACGTTTGGAACAGCGCCCGCCCGTGAGCGTATTTGAAACTAAAATTTAGCATGAGGTTTCTCGATCTCGATACGATAACCGTAACGTTACGCAGCATTCGTAAAGTCGTGCTCGACCCTCTGAGACGGCAGTCAAACAAAAACAAATACTAAATACACACTCATTTGTAAGGATGTGACTAAACACATTGAAGTAGTAATCTGGAGGGGCGGGCCATGTTATTGTGGGTTATCTCTACATTTCGTATTAAGGGCGGTAGGTAGAGAATTACGAACAAGGCTCTAGTAGAAGCACAAAATCGAAGTTCCGATACCGGTTTCGTGACACTTACTTGGAAATGTGGCGCACAGTACTGATGGGGCAGCCGTGCGCACCCTTACAGCTCTTGTGTTAACGCCAAAACAGTTCCTTTTAAACTTCGCGCGCTTTTAATGCGCCTGCATACTTGCAAATTTATCTAGCTCCAATATTAGTTAAGTTGGCAGTCAGTATTCCCTATATATTTTATCCCTTTCTCTCCCGCACGCCTACACATCATTTGTCGCGCGCTTGAGCTGAGCGCGCACCTGATTGGCTGATTCAAACATCGCCCGCCGAGCGCCATCCAAAATGGAGTTCGAGTTCTATCTAGCAAGCCGGCAGAACACGTGCTTGTGCTGCTGAAAAATTGGAAATAAGGACTTAATCTGAGTCTTTCAGCCTCTCGATTCGTCGCGAGTGTTTAATTGGTGAATGGAAGTTGAGGTGGCCACCTTGTTAGACTATAACCAACATTTAGTGCTGTTTTGTGGTGTATCGGACAACGCCCTGCTGGATTGGTATAATCCACGCCTGGCTGGACCCTAGATCCTGCCTGGATACTGCGAGCTGCGCCAGGATCCTCAAGATAGGCGTGCTTTCCATCTGACCGCCACTGACTGCCACTTAGGTACATAGTCTAACATACGAAAACCCGCAAATTAAATACAGTCCACTTTTCTCTGGTGGCTGCTCCGCGACCCTTCGCCCCAGGTCGTATAGAAATCTTCGTTTCTCCATACCTCGCATCAGGTTCTCCAATTCCCTGACCCTAGGTAGAATCTCCGTGCTAACATCTTGGGCGTTATGAAAATAGAAAAGGTGTAATAGTTTTATTTGGAGCATAACAGCCAAGTTAGCTTGCATGTTATGACCCTTGATACGTGCAAAAGTGTGATGAAAAACAAATTTAAAAATATCAAACAAACAGTATCTTTTTCGTCAATGACATTATCTTAGTTCCTTGGTGTATTACTTTGTTACGAAAAGGTAGATTTTAGTGAGCAGGTGCTCAGCTCTGCCCCGGTGATGGCTACGAGAGTCTCGTAGACGTCTACGAAGTTGCTACGCCGTAGCTGCCTCGGCCTCCTCGAAACAGTAATTGCTTCACATGTTTTTCACTCTCTTGTCTCGTAACGTGTAATATTTAGGTAATACTTTGCGACATGGTTCATGGTTAATATAAGCATTTGGAACATTTTAAAATGGGAATGGTAGTGCGAGCCCGCTGGCGGGCTTGCGTGCGACTCTTATAGGCACTAATTTCAGTGCCACAAAATTGGCTACAAAAATTCAGTACCTACTGAAGGGCCTGTCCATACGCTACTATTAGTCTAAGTTTTCGGAGCAGTAACTACGCGCCGCAGGCCGAGCATAATAATATTCGGCGACGAGTCCTTTGGCCAGTTGCGTAATTTCCAATCAGCCGTGTGTTGTTCCGCCGACCTACGCGCCTCTGCAGAATATGATAAGAAAATAGTAAAGTAACAAATACAGCGAAGTTTATTTCCGCGCCACTGAAGAGCAAGGCGAGTTAAATAATAATGATTTGTTTTACGAGCGCCGCCCGCGCCCCGCGCCCCGCGCCGCGCACAAAGGAATAATAACAAAAAGATGTGAGTACTCGCGGAGAACATAAGCAAACAGTGTTATCAGGTGGAAAATTCTTTCTCTTTATTCGTTAATGGCAGCTATTTCCCGGAGGGTCGGGGGCGGGGCGGGGGGGGCGATCATCCGCGTGATTGTGCGGCAGCGCCGTGCCGCGCGGCGTAATGGACACACTTGATTCGATCACTTGCGCTCCTTTCACAAGAGATTGATTCCGCGATCACCGCGCGATACTGTCCGCGCCCCCTCCCCCACTCCGCGCACCTCCCTTTCAAAGGCTTGCGCTCGAATTCGCGAAGGTAGGGCCTCATTAAATAAGCGGCAAGGGCGAGGGAGCCGCGCACCGATAATATTTGTGCGCTTTACGTGTAGTCCGTTTGATGCAGGGTAGAGGACAGAGCCATCTTTTGTCTTATAATGGAACTAATGGTTTTTTTGATGATTTCTGAAGAACTGCTAATTAGAGACATCGTTTTGTTTTTTATAATTTTTTTCTGAATTTCCTCACTGCAAACTTTGTAGTTAGAGGGCGGAATGGTGCTTAATTTTTAATTTCATTATAAATTGAAATTAAAAAAAAAATGATATGGTAACCCCACTTTGAAATTTAAGGCCCCCTGTCATGGCTGTTGCCCATGACTGTTGCTGTGCCCCCTACTGCATGTTTTTTTATGTTTTTTTCCGCTTGTAAAATACTTGAGTAAGCATCACCTGAAACTTTTCCTATCATGTCGATGGCATAAAAAGTTTCAGAGATAACCAGCTGTGATGGACAGACAGACCGAGTCATATCCTTTACCTTATTTGGTTGGGAACCCTAAAAAGGGCAAGACGCCGCGCGGCGATCCCCGAACAATTAGCGCGGCGCGGGTTCCGCCGGACCTTTTTTAACGAGAGCGTGTCGGCTCCGAGTAAAACATTTACACAAATGAGAAACAATCGCACCCGCCTATTACCCGCCCCGCCCCGCCCCGCCCCGCCCCGCCCCGCGCCGGGAACATCTCTTAAAAGTTTAATGCTCGTAAAAATGAATAAATATAGCTCACGGCAACATTCCGAGATAGAGCTCAAGGAAAACAATCAAACTTAACCAGCTTAGAAAAGTTGAAAAAACCCGCGACGTTTTCATTTCAAAGTTCAATATCTCAAAAACGGCCGAACCGAATTCCACGAAACAAAACCAGAAACCACCGCTAGAAAACCTGCTTTCGAATAAAAGAAACGGTATCCAAATCGGTTCAACTGCTTAAGAGATACGGTGGCACGCACACACACATAGCGGCCAAATTTAGAACACCCCTATTTTTGCATCGGGGGTAATAAAAACTAAATTTTCGTTAAACTAAACTTTCCAACACCGAGTTGAGCTACCTTTTTTTTATTATTATTGAAAGAGGGAGGCAAACGAGCAAACGGGTCACCTGATGGTAAGCGATCACCGCCACCCATGAGAACCAGCAACCCCGAGAGAGTCACTAGCCCGCTGCCGGCCTTAAGGGAACAATACACTCCCCGATGTCATAGTCAGTTGGGAACACCGCTGACGGGAGTTGGTTGCACAATTTCAATGTACGTGGCAGAAAATAACTTTTTACGTATCAATCAATGGTATTAGTTTATACATAAAAACCCTTTACCGGAAGAGCAAAGGGGGCCCGGTAGCTGATAACTCTGGTCGCTGCCAGGTTACACGCATCTAATCAAGGCGGCCGTGTCGCCAAATCTCTAATTACTGCCTTCCTCTCCTCGGCCGTTGACCCCGCCGAAGTAACCTCCGACTTCCGATATGATAACCCATCTGGAAAATTATAATAACGCTCAAATGCGCTTGGATTTGCTGTTGTATTTTACTGAACAGACGCCTGCCTGGATTTTTCTGATGTTTCCTACTTGCATTGGAAAGAACCTCCTTGTGGTTTAATTTTTTGGTGCGTCTTTGAACGAATGAGGATGTTTATAACGCCCAACCAAAAAAGGGGGTGTTATAAGTTTAACCTGTGCATTTGTGTCTGGCATCATAGCTCCCAAACGAATACACAAATTAATTTAAAAATATTTAAATCAAAAATGTTTTCAGCTAAGTTTCGTCAAATTAATTTTAGCCGTTTTTGAGATGTTGAAGTTTGAAATTGAAATCTCGGGAGTTTTTCAACTTTTCTAATATGTAGGAATTCACAATGTGCCCGGTATCCTTTACTCACTTAGCGTCTCAAATTATTACAAAACGCGCAAATTCTCATATATCTCTTGCTTACTCAGATGTTTCTACATTATGAATCATGTTAAATATTTAGGGCAAAGGAAAGAATTTCCATGTGGGCTATACAATATACTCCCATAGGTACGGTTAGATATATGAGGCGAAATAAAACAAACTTAAGTGTGCAAGCTAACACCGCCTAATTGCAAATATCAGATACATCAAAAGATGATAAACCCGCCATTGATCTTAATGAACAACTAACTTTTTGCCTAAAACATTAAAATTGAAAACCTCCGATTTTAATACCGTTTATTACTGTGGGACCCTCTAGCCCCTATTTCACCAACTTTACAATGTCAGTTTTCAAAGACAATTCGGTGTCAACTGCTGACTTGAAGAGTTTAATGTTTTAGCGAGCTACATAGTGTCAAAGGAATGTAGTTCGAATTGTCATATAAGACTGACAATTGTAAAGATGATGAAATAGTGTCTGAAGTATACTTACCCTTTCCAACAAAAAAAGAATCATCAACGTGCATTCACAACGAGGGCTATCGCTAGTCAAAAATCCGTTAGGATCGCTAGTGTGGAGTGAGGTCTATCTGTCATTCTCCACCAATAAGATAAGCTATTGGCCTATAATTGGCGGAAATAGATTTCACTCGACTCGATTTTTGACTCGCGGTGGAGTTGCCCTCATTCGCGGAGTATTCGCGTAAGAAACATACAAAAATAACAAAACAATCTGAATGAGATCCTTTTTTTTAAGTCTCTTAAAGATAAGACACGTCTGCATATTTTAGTGATACATTTTAATACTAGCTAGCTAATGCGTGATGAGTCGGTCGTGAAATTAATATTCGGAGTGTCTTTGTCTTTCGCCAAGATTTCTCGCTCCACACTGCCTCCGCCACACGGCACCCTAAGCAAACCACTGGAAAAACACAGACTTAATACATTTTTAATTTTAATA
Source organism: Clepsis dumicolana (assembly GCA_963691665.1). Classification (NCBI taxonomy): domain Eukaryota; kingdom Metazoa; phylum Arthropoda; class Insecta; order Lepidoptera; family Tortricidae; genus Clepsis; species Clepsis dumicolana. The sequence continues at coordinate 104,401 of OY829507.1, read as the reverse complement.
CCCGCTTTGCCACTTTTTCTTCCGGCTTTTAAAATGTCTCTCATTTTCTTTTCATTTCTAGAAACAACAGCGTCATTGGGCGTAAATGGTATTTGTTTGTACCGCGTTCGGCGACTTCATTAGTTGAAATTAAATTTCGTATCCTTCGTTAAGCCTCCGGCACTCATGCATTTGCTACCCCCCTCCTCCCCCCGCCCCGCATCGGCTCTGAACCAATATCGGGAGCGTGACTGTGTATTTAAACAAACCACTTTGCTAAGTGGCGTTAGAATTTCATGCGAGGGCCATGGGTGGGGAAGTATTCGTTTCAGACTCCGTTTTCGCAGCTAAATTTTCACACAAGGAAAGGGATAGCAGGATTAATCATTAAAAGAGAAGCGTACTCACCACTTAAGCCATTTTTGAGGTAACAATGACGGACGCTTGGCACGATAAGGTACAAGGCACGTCTTGTACTTGACACAGCGCACGACGCGCAGCCTCGTCCCTACATGCCCACCCCAAATCCTTTTGTTAGGGAACAAGTAATATATTTTTTAAATATAACGAGTACCTTTGTCCGGCGGAGTGGGCCTCGCTCAGATAATGGGAGGGTCCTTTGTGTATATCTAGTAATCGCCCCCCGTTATAAGGACATTTAGGATTTTTATTTAACGCGCCTCGCTTGTAAAAAAAGGATAAAAAGTAATTTGATTTTAATGTCCCGTGCATAAACATTCCGTACGCAATACGCCGCTGATTCGTACTGTTTACCTTCAATATTAAATTAAAAGCATCCTACGTATACCTCTATACATATTATATATTTATCTGAATCAGTGGGTATGTATGATAATACTTATGTCATAACCGAACGGTTTTAGAAAGAGAAGGTCATCTAATATTTACTACACACAAAAACCATAATAATCTTTAATATTTCTGTAATATTAATTTCGACGGTAACTGCACCCATCTGATTACAATATTTCGTTTATTGACCGAGCGAGAGCGAAACGTCTCCGTTTCAGCTTTTGCAAAAATGCTTCCGTATCTGTCCGACTGTCCGGCTGTTCTCTTCTACAGGTCGCATTTCTCAACCGATTCTCATAAAATTTTGTAAGGAAGTTCTATGATTAAACCCCTAAACTAGTCTAGATGACCCCCTCAATCGATAGATGATCGTTACCGCGGCACAGGCGCGACACTGCCGTGCCGTGGCGATCGCGGATCGCCTTTACACACCCCGCGCGACCCGCGCTCACCCCCGCTCGCGTCCCGAAACGCACACAGCCGCGAGGTCACTTAATGCACACATGCGTCGGTGTCGTTTCTTGTTACGTTAGTGTATATATTATTTGACCGCGCTAAAGATTACTGCGAGCCCGACTGCCCACTCAAAAGGCGGCCGGTTTTGCCGTGATACACGCGATTTTTTTTTTTTACAATGCTTCCACTATATCGGCAGCACTGTGCCAATGCAACTACCAGCGATCGTACTTCCGACGCAACTTTCATTCCGCCGCGCACTACAAAAGTTGCCCCTCGGTTGCTCCGTAGTCGGTAGTAGATTCGTGAGATCCGTACAATGCGGACCAGAGGACGCACTTGTATAACTTCCTATACAAAGAATACTACGATCCTGTTACTTACGATGAGGAAACTTGGACGCCTTACTTTATCATCATTGTAATCATCATCAGCCCACAGCAGTTCACTTCCATGGCGCGCCACAACACTCTGTCTCCGGCCCCTCGCATCCATCCGCCGCCAGCAACCCTCTTAAGGTCGCCCGTCCATCGTGCCTCATGACGTTTGACCCTAACTTTATAGTCTGGCCAAACGTTGTATTTGTGTAACCTTGTGTGCGTAGGACCGGGTGTTGGCGCACAACGCGTCGGCGCGCGTGTTCCACAGCAACCAGTCGCTGGTGCTGCAGAAGGTGACGCGGCACTCCTCGGGCCGCTACGCCTGCTCCGCGCTCAACGCCGAGGGCGAGACCGTCTCCAACGAGCTGCACTTCCGCGTCAAGTGTGAGTTATCTTTTGTTTTTATCATGAACTAAAAAAAAAAATTGCACACGTGCGACCACAATATGTGTAAAATAGCTACGTCTATGTTTCCATACAACGCCTCGACTGCTACGCGAATCAGCACAATGTCACACACCCACCACTCACCACGAGCTCATTGTTATAGCACCGAAACCACCACGTTATTATAGTGTAGTAAATAAAGACACTATAGCACGCACTTTATTTTAAATTAACTTTGCAAATTTTTCAATTAAATGATTAATCGATAAATAAATACCATTCTCCCACTTACGCCACTAAATGCAATTTTAAAATCACATTTTGTTAGACACAATGAGTGTTTTCTGTCAAAAATTAACCTTTTTATAGCTAATGAAATGTAAACAAAAGCTGCTTAGGATATTGATGGTTAAAACATCAATATCCTAAGTAGTTTTTATTATGCACACACACACACACATCATTCATCATTTTGATAGACGCAATGAGTGTTTTCTGTCAGAAATGAACCTTTTTACAGCCAATTCAATTTAAATGAAAACTACTTAGGATATTAATGTTTTAACCATCACCATCCTAAGTAGATTTTATTTACATTGAAGTAGCTGTAAAAAGGTTAATTTTCGACAGAAAACACTCATTGTGTTTAAAATTGTATTTCGTGGCGTAAGTGGGAGAATGGTATTTATTTATCGATTACTCATTTAATTGCAAATTTTGCAAAGTTAATTTAAAATAAAGTGCGTGCTATAGTGTCTTTATTTGCTTTTTTAATTGGAGAACATGAATTGTAAAAAATAAATTATTTGATCTAAGAATAAACTTGCATAATTGTCTACTTCGTACGGGGAGCTTTTTGTTCGGTCGTGGCGTTCAACATGTTGACCAGTGATATTTTTTTTATTTGTTGCAATTATTTTGTAATTTTTATTTTCAATTACAGTAAACATATCAACCATGTTTTTAAAGTAATTGAAGGATTAATATCTTGGGAAATTTGTTTTTTCACAGCCCGATAAAGTTTATTTTTTTTGGCGGAAACCACTCATGGTGACCTACAAAATCGATAGTAAATAAAAATGTGTAGCCAGTGGGGGGCTGATTTTTTTGTGATTGGTTAATCAATCAATTGCGGTGTTAATTGTAAAAAAATAAATTTGATAGTTTGCAGTTTGTATAATATTTTTTTTTATGTCAACTTTTGGTACCAAGTAAAAAAATCAGAAAAACTCGATTTAAAAAAAGCTATCACATATTGGACTAAGGCATATAGGCTTCAAACTATTCCTAGTAGTCCCTTGTATCACCTCCTAAAGTTCCTTCATCGTTATACCAAACACCCTGTATAGTCAAAGAAACTGAACCGCGTACCTCTGTGGAACCCTTTCACGATCAATTGAACAATAATAATATTTGCATCGAAAGGGTTCCACGGTGATACATATTCAATTCATTTTCTTCGACTGTTTGTACGAGGCGTGGAAATTAGGTAAAGTTCTACAGAATCATCTCTCGCTCGGCGTCTTACTTCGCTCACTCCGATTGATTTATGCGATGCGCCTACGTCGCTGATGCACAGCGCTCGAACAATTCATGCGGATGACGTCAAAACCACTCATAGAATGATTTCAAATTGTATGTTTCATAAACAATTAACACCTATCGTTTATCAACATCTATAATTAAACGGCATCGTTACCTCAAATGAGCCGAGTACATAAACGTATTTGACTGTCATTGTCATTCAGATGAACAATAAATTGACTAACGGTAACAAGTTTCTTAACATTTATGTTGTTCACGACATTATTTTTTTACTTCGTGCAACATGTCACACGGAAGTTTAACCCTGTTATTCATAAACCTTTATTAACTAAAATGCCGTTAAAGTTCGTTTGTCCTTTTTTGTCACATTGATATTTCCGTTAGTAAGAAGAAGACAAAACCTATTTTAGTTAATGGAGGCTTGAGTGACGTTTATGAATAAGGCCCTAAATCTTTAAATACAAACATCATCCTGTGTGCAAAATTACGTCGTTTTTACGTCATCCGCATGAATTGTTCGAGCTCTGGTGCATAATAAACTTGATCGGGGAAAAGTTGCGCGAGTAACATACAATGCACCGCTTGATCGATCACTATAACTCGACGTCGGTCTCTTTTTGTAATGCTGCGTTATTTCTCTCACGCCGCGTCAGCTGGTCGCTCACACCGTAACACAACTTTATGCCTGCCGAGAATGCACCGTTCCGCAAACTATCTGTAGGCAAACTATGTAGGACAGTGGATCAGGAATCGATTTGTTCAATAGCACATAACGGTGCATTACAAAAGTTAAAGCATCTTGTAGTGGGAGAGCCATACTGTAGCTATTTTGCTGCCGTAGGAATGGGCTGACTCATCCGGGGAAGTACCACCCTCACGCAAGTGCGTTTCGTTCGGTGAGCGAGAGTGGCGGTGGCCCGATCCCTCTCCGCTCTTAATGAGAACGTAATTTTTAATCCATTTAATTTCCATAAAAAAATGCATGTCTGCTCGACAGTAACTAAGTTGTGTTGGGTAGTATTTTTTGAAACTGCGCTGGACTTATTTTGAAACCAATTGACAACTTATTAGTCGTGAAGTACTAGCATGATTTTTGACGTAATTTATGAAGAATTAAAGACAGAACAATGCAGGATAGGCCGTACAAATAATAGCTGGTTGCTGATAAAACAGTATTCAGAAGTCTTGCTTCCGGCATTTTAGCCGGTTCTGAAACTCTTGACACTTAAGATATACGTAGAGCAAGTATGCTAATTGAAGACCCGAGGAAACGCATGCGGCGGGATCGGAGGCGACGTGGGACCGCGCTAATGGGGGCTCATGAGCCCGTTATCGCGCGGCTCGCGGCTCGGGCCCCGCGGACTGTATCTGGTTCTCGTCAGAACACCCCTCCCCCCTTCCCCCACCTCAGGATCTCTCCTATAATTGTTTTTCCTCGACGTTTGCCCCTGACTCGACTTCGTTGCTTAGCGATTTAGGACTAAATGGAGTTTTTTTTCCTTTATTCGAATTAAGCAGTCGTTTGCGCCCCCGATCGAACCACCTAGATATTGTGGCACCAAAAATAACTCAAAATCGTGACAATGGACCAATCTGCGCGCTGATGAAATGGAATACATACCGCTCTAATGCTGGTGGTACCTGGCGGCGCTTTAAGTGTCTGGAAGGATTTCTAAACAATAGTCAATTAGAGCGCGGTGGATTGGATGGCGGTGATTAAGCCCCTGGCGGGTAAATAAAGGATACAAATTAAATAAGAGGCTGCGCCTGTTACCGGGAAGGGGGGGGGGGGGGGGGGCAGATGCAGCGCGACAGAACAAGATGGGTATTTTTAATGGGCGCATTACTGCGCGGAATGTGGTAATAAATTGTTGTTCCGCAACGAATTGTTTTGTAATGAAGTTACTCGGCGCGGCGATTGGGCCATTACAGGCGTTTTTATCGCGTCGCCGCGCTCCTCGTGCGCTTTAGTGCGGCTACTTATTGGCCTTTAATTAGTTTGTATTGCGAGCAAAGAGAATGTAATGAGCGGCTGTCTTTATACTAAGTTGGTTATAGCCGGGCTCCTGTCCTACACAGAATTAGCGCTGTGAAGCGCCAACTAGCGCATTTGCATATTTTGAGAGCCCTCAATCGGAATGTTTGACTTCGATTTCTGGAACAATTTTGGGATAAATTCTTGAACCGGAAAGGGTTAGCCTTGTATGAAATAACTTCCTAAGTACGTTATGTGTTTACTCAAACCTCTGGCTAACATTATCGTGTTAACAAGTCAAACTTATTCGAAGCTCTATTCTATACGAACATGCGCCATTTTATTTCAAAAGATTTAAATAATGTTAAATATAATATCTGTTACATCAGCGATTCCAATGTTCCCATAATAAAGGTTTGCTATATTATTTTATACACACTATTAGGTACAAAGTCTTTCTTACATGTTATGTAGAATATAAAATTAAACTTTATCGTAAATTGTACAGACAGTAAATTTTATGTCAAGCCGCAATCAAGCTCAGTAGATACGCACCAAAATAGCTGCTGAAACAACCATTCATCGTAGATTGCACGGAATCGGACATCGAACCTACACCCATCGCGCTCAATTACACTGTAATACTTCACGGCCGGGCCGCGCGCGCCGCGCCCCGTGACCTTTCTCTAATATTAAACGGGGTCTTCAAATTCATTGTAACAATCGTTGGAAACTCCTTTTGCATTTTAAATGATTGCCGCTGAAGGTGAAATTCAGCGTGGAGCGGCTCGGAGCTTTTTCATTGGGCGGGCTACGTTCCCGTGATTCCAACACTCAATTAAAAGTCGAAATAGTTCATAGATTGGAATATTTTTAATGTTATTTCTCAGATTTCAAACTAAGACGTAAATATACAGAAAGACCAGAAAAATTACTTTTCGAACTGGGATTCGAACCCAGGACCTCCACCCTACCGTGGTGTTGCACTACCAACTGCGCCATCCGAGCAATCCTTGGTAGCAGCGAATTTTTTGTTTTCGTGCAAATATGACGGAAAGGGACCTTAATTTGACCTCTTTATAAAAATTTCCGTTGCGGAGATCTAAGCGGAATGCATAAGGCGATTTGAAGAATCAAAGCACTTAGCTTCAAGCCTTCCAACTGGGATATTATGAACTGTATAGTACACGTCACCCATGGCAACAATGCTCTCGACTCAACCCTAGTTAAGTAGTTTGCTGTTGGCCGTCTCGGGCGCCGCCCAGGTAGAGGCGACAGCACGTCGCGGCCGTCGCGCGCGCCCGGATCGCCGCAAACGCCAGTTAATGCACTCACGATACTCCTCGCATGTCACCGTTCACTTAAACGGAATTGCCACCTCCGCGCCGCTACGTGCCGCGGCCCGCGCCAGCCGCGCCGCTCCTCCGCGAAACAGTAACAATGTTTTGTTTAGCACAACGCAACTCGCCCGTACGGCGAGCTTCTTTGAGCGCTGAGAAGTAATTTGAATATTTTCGCTTTGATCAGCGACCTCGAGTGATGTGGAACAGAGCGTTTATTAGCGCCGACGAACGGCCTTACATTCGCGCGTCCTCGGAACTTCGTAATGATCTCGACATTCAAACTGGGGTAAATTGATTCCTTACAATAAAGTAAAATACGGCGTGTGGGTTCGGGCTGATGTTAATCGCGATTAATTTATCACTCCACGTGTCACGCCGAGCGCGCCGCCGCCGGTTGATCAAAGTCGCGGCGACACGCGGGGGCGGACCTCGGGCGTCTTCGAAAGTCGAGCGGAGGAGTTCGACGTTAATTTGCCAAAATGCATGTACCGACGCAGCGGAATAATTAATCTACTCCGTTTAAGTACATCGCTTAATGTCAGTCTCGATTCCAATGTTTGTCTTCACTGGTATTCACTTCTATAATATTCGTATCATACAAGAGAATTTCGTGTATTAACCGTACAACTAATCTGCGGCTGTTGTTGTGCGGCCAGTACGCACTCGGCTATCTACATGGCGTTAAAAGCTTTGTACCGTTACATCAGGGCGATCTGGCCAGCACGATGTCAGCATTTTCTGCAAATTATGTCCTAGTTTACTTGTACTACCTACTGTTGCCTCTTGAGAAGGGCAACAATTGAAAGAAATAAAGAAAAGGTTGATTTAGTGCGTAGGTAACAGTAAAGAAAAAAAACATTATAAATAACGTATCAGTAAAATACATTACAAAGGTAGCCGCTCAGCATGTGTCATGACGGGAATGTCCGCCGCTGGTTTTCAGGGCAACCGGACAGAAACTTAAAACTAAATCAATTAATTAATAAGACGTAGCTGTATGGACTTAGCTTCCTTTGCCTATCCCTAATGGGATGACTAGAAGAAACAAGTTTTGGAGGAATTTGGCGGGAAACCGATGAGAGTGGATCGTGTTGTTAATTGAATTTTAGTTTCTGTGCTTAATGTTGTTTGGTGGATAATAAAGATAGTGTATTATACAACAAATTGACGTGAAAGTGCCCAGCAAATGAAGAATTCAAGTGAAAACGCGTATTCCCTCTGTTTGTGACCCCCAAATATCCGCCGGCTGCTGCTCGCCGTAGCTTGCCGTAAAGTACACTATCGCTTTACGGATGGCATGAGTAGTTGACAGGACGTGACTAGGACAGACTGACACAACTCTGACGATGACAGGACTTTAATATACAGAAATTTACAAAACACATCAGACATGGCTGTATGGACTCAGTTCCTTTGCCTATCCCTTATGGGATGAATTAAAAAAAAAAAAAACAGTTTTTGATAGTAGAAGGTTGTGTTGCAGACGCGCCGTCGTGTCGGAGCAGCGGCGTGGGCGCGAGCGGCGTGGCGGTGGTGGGCGCGGCGCGGGGGGAGGCGGTGGTCATAGTCTGCGAGGTGGACGCCGACCCGCCCGCCGCCGTCTTCAAGTGGAAGTTCAACAACTCGGGAGAGACCATCGACGTCGCCGCGGACCGCTATACCTCCAACGGGAGCGCCAGCAGCCTCAAGTAAGCTCCACCCCACATTTTCAGGCTCGCGCTGATCAGCAGCACGGTGCGGTATGTCACGGCAAAGTATTCAGCTTCATGCGTGCGACTTATCATCATCATCATCATGTCAGCCGAAAGACGTCCACTGCTGTACGTAACGCCATTCAGAAGGGTATTGTGCTTTCCGCATCCACCGCGATCCCGCGATCTTTACCAGGTCGTAGCTCCATCTTGTTGGAGGCCTACTGACAGCTCGCCTCCCGGTCCGCGGACGCCATTCGAGAACCTTCTGACCCCATCGCACTATGAAATAATAATAAAATGTTTCAAAGAGCATATCCTGATGTTTATATTAATGTCTGGCAGTCACCTTGCCTACCTATTTTTCTCGGTTTGTTCATCTAGGTACACGCCGGTGGCAGACTTGGACTACGGCACGCTATCGTGCTCGGCGTCAAACGAGGTGGGATCCCAGCTCGCGCCTTGCGTCTTCCAGATGGTGGCTGCAGGTAAGTGGGTGTTGCATAACCTTACGCAGCTATGTTCGCACCCGTTTTAGTGTACTGTGGACATGTAGCCTTGAAAGTGAGCACTGGACGAGGTACGGGTCACGACCTAACATAAAAACATCTACGTGCTTTGCTAAGCCTGTTCTTCAAAAGAAATGAAAAGATACTTAAATACTGCGTTTTCTATTCATCGAGGATTAGTCTAGGCATAGAATATTTATGCTACGTAGGTGTACTTACCCAGTAGCTGTGTCCGAAATAAGACCCTCTTGTTTATCTTAAAGCTTTTTTCTTATCATATTATTATTTTATATTAGCCGTCAGCTCTACAACGCATACAACCCAAACCTTACAGCAGCTCCAGCTATCATGGGGCAGTATTGTCCAGAGATAGTTCAGAGTGTATAGATAGTCCAGTCTACTTACATCCCACTGCTGCATACAGGTTTTCTCTTACAATAAGAGGATTTGGGCCACGGACCAACCAACCTCTGGACACCGCATCTTTTACAATTTACTTGGAAAGTCATTACGAAAATAGTCGCGGTGAGCGGGCCGGGGGAATGCGACGTGATTGGTTCATAGCTTGTCATCTCGCTTGTCATCTGATCGAAAGTGACCTGCGATTGGTGGCTAAAGAGATTTATAGGTGCAAATGAGAATATTTTATGCGTTTCGGAAACGTTCGCCCTGACATTTGGTGTCCAGAGGGTGGTTTGTCCGTGGTTTCAACAATAGTTTCAACTCACGCCCATTGCGAATGAGACATCACTCACACGCCATTGAATTTCTTCGTAGGAATGTGCAGGTTTTAGGGTTCGAACGCACGATTCTCTGTTTGAGAAGCTTTTTGAGTTTATGATGCTTGGTTAACCATGATCTTGATGTTTAGACGACCGAATAGCCTAGTGGTAAGAGATCCTGACTATTGTACCTAACCCAGTGGTTTATCTTAATAAATTTTAACCAGGTTATTACTCATTACTGGTCAATGGAGGTTTCCATACTTCGCTCAACTTAAGTGAATATCCTTCAATAACTATGGATTGAAATAAATACTCATAATAAGAAGAGTATAAATTGAATTGACCAAATTAGATTGTGATCGTCTAGAAAGATTAGGACTCCCTACGTTGTGTAATTTTTTGTTTTAGTAATCCCAAAATTCTTTAAGATGTGGTATGTCTGGATTAAAACAAGGTGTAAGTTTTAGAGGTATTCATGTATTCAAACTAAAGACTTATAATTAAACACAACTAATGTCACACAGTATAATAAAAATAAAACATAACTACTAACTAGTATAACACATTATAATAAAAATAAATAATGTAAGTGTACTGATTTCTGTAGTAAGTGAGTAGAATAGTAGGTAGGGTCTGGGAATGGGAATGATGATACCGGGGCCATCATTGGCCCCGGGCAAGGCTCCAACCACTAATGGAGGTGACACCAGTCACCAACATTACCCCCTCCTTGCTACCTTCACACACCAGCAGAAAAATAATAATAGTTTAGGTTAAATTTAGAGCGCTAACCACGGCGCTAAGTCAACTCAAATAAAGAGACTGGCTAGGAGGAATGAGTAAACCCAATTCCAAGATAGATTTAGTAATTAGATGGAAATACATCCGATCCAACCAATGCTCGCTCATTCTGCTGCGTCACCGTGCATAAAACACAGGTAAAGTTGGGTAATCAGTTGGAATGCCTAAGCATAACCAATGGATTACAAAATATTCGGTATAACCAAGCTGCAAGCAGACAAGGTAGTGTGGGGTCTCATTAGAACGTAAGGAGAGCGGAATCCACCAGTCTTTTCATTATGCTTTCTCTTCCCACTGAGTGGGCCTCATGGAATAGACATAACTACATCGAAAGGCGATTCGGCAGGTATCCAAAGGTTCATAACAAGAAATAATTAGATAAAGGTAGCATGTAAACATACTACCGAATTGTAGAGTGTGGTGTAGGCACTGAGTATTAAACACAGGTTAACAGCACACGAAAAGCATCTGGTAAAACCGGATGAAAGGTTCGAGTTGCAATAACTTGAACAATTCAATAATTATAGTAACATTGTAATTCAGGCACTCACAAGGAATGGTAGGATTATGATAGACAAATATTTGTCTTGAGTTAAATGAAACACCTTAAGTAGAATTCATTTATTCAGATAATCAACACCATCGCAGGAGCTTCCCAAATCCTACAATGCAATAGTCTCAGATATATTGGTCCAATAAATGGTCATAATATGTTTTGTAACACAAGAGGACATTGGACTCTATTTTGTTCTACCAATAATCCTGGATCAATGGTATACCAAAACAGAATTTTAGATTTGAGTGATTGCGACACTAAGATAATCCAGAGGAAATATCAAAGTCTAGACCTTCAGTTAACACTGACTTGAAGTAGCATATGAATATGTCTTTTACACAGACTTACTGGTGGCAGGTCCGCCTAACCCAGTTTAAGTGTAAGATCCATGTTTCATACGTAACCAGTCATTAATAACCGAATTACATACAGGCAAGATAGCTCTTGACAGGCAATCAAAAGATTGTCGTTCAACAGACATAATGAATGATATGTTATAAATTCAACATAACTACAGTAAGAACTTCACTCACTTAGCCATGAAGAATAGATAACACGTTGCTGGCTAGGCCTTCACTCAGGGGAAAACCTATAGTAAAACACAGTTTGATTATGATCATTCCTGGACCATACATCCAGACACTTCTAATCATAAATGTATTATTATAAGATTAAGGCAGCTCTGCATTACACCTCATTTCTACAACATAATGCCGTCCATAGTCTCATTAGACCTTTAGACATTACTTTATAGAAACTACTTCTCACAAATACCTCGCTCTGAATTTCCATGGAACGCTATACAGCTAATCCCTTCAGAACTACACAACAAATATAGTATGGAGTTTGTGTACTGATAGTATATTGTGTGAATAGTGTGTATGTATAAAAATACATAAATGCATATAGCTAATAGTTTAGTTGCATGTTGCAGGCATATTTTGTATAAATAACACAAATGTAATGTTCGAACGGGTGATGTCATTCTCATAATGGAATCTATTCTGTTAAAATAGATCTAATTTTGCTTACAAAATTATAGAAATTCATTTTCTGAGAAAAACCACCAATCCATTCACACAATAACACAAATTAATATCTTAACAGAAAATAAAACATTCGCAGTGCAAACCACACAAAGTAAAATATAAATTCCCTAACTTTTCCCTACAAATTGTCCTACTCCCTAGCATTGTATAGTCAGAATTAGAAAGAACCTTAGCCTCCATACTACGTTATGCTTACTATACACTACTCATTATAAATTTTATTACAACACAATGAAAAATGAGGCAAAGACTCAATTGAAGTCCGACATACACCCTAACCACAGAAAAGCATGCTTACATACCTTTTATTTACCAAGATTAGGTAAATATATATATAAAAATCCAACCTGCATACAAGAACACACTACCTATCACACTAAGACACAACACAAATTGCCCATAATTTCACTAAAACACCCCTAGCTAGAATCACTCCCTATTGCGAACTGAAATTTAGTCTAAAACCCATAAACTAGACTACCCTCTAAAATATTACCTACCTAGCTAAACTTCTAATACGCGTCATTCAAACCGTCACGGATCTGACTACGGAGTTTGAATCGCCATAGATAAAACCCAGCACTTCCTATTGTATTAAAAACAAATGAAAACCTTCATGCAGTGAGCAAATCCAGGAATTCTAGTTAAATACTAGATTTATCCAGTAACAACTAAATACAGGATAAATATGCTAAAATAACAATGAAATCCTGCTGAAAACCAGCAACACTTCAGTAGCACAGTATTATTGTATAATTAACTGCAATAAACCAAGGAAACACAGGATTGCTCACTAAAAGAAGTTTCTGGCTTTACCTGAAGGCACTCACAAGGAAGGGCGTTCCGACGACTCGACTCTTCCAAAGCTGATCCGAACCCGACTGAAGACTGAGTAAAACTGTCCCGAAGCTCACCTGGAGCCTCTTATTTATAGCTTTCCCGAAGGATCGCAAACATTACCTTATATGGTCATGTCCAAGGAAGCGTTACAACCGAAAAAGCCTCCACGCCCATATTTGGTCATCCATAAGGAATCGTTCGAACGCGAGATCGCGAGATTACCTAATATGGTAACATATAAGGCACTCTTCGCTTGGACCCTTCGCCCCACCACTTTAGTGATGTTACGATATTGATTCTGAAATATTTTCAAGAAGTGTAGTTTTTAATATATTAAACACCTCCAACAGGTTACACAATTGCCTTCTCAATCCTTTTGTCAAAATAAATACTTTGTCAAAATTTGAACTACAACTGTGTAGTATTTTAGTCATAATTTCAAATAAAGCATAAATAGGCAATTAGAATATCTTCTAGATCTTTGAAAATAGCGAACATTTTCCCAACCCTAGCATCCCAACTTTCTTGCAAAACCGTCTCCTAATTGGGGAATTACAACAGCTGAAACATGATTGGCTAATGCTCTAAAACCAAGCCAAATATATAAGGGTCTGATTGGTAGTTTGCAGGACATCAATTATCAGGTCCGAAATTTATTAGAAGTAAATCAAATGCACATTATTTGAATTTAAATTTTCCACAATGGAATTCAAATAGAGAATTTTATTATAATTTGAGATGAAAATTATTAATCAAATCGACTCTGTCATTTTTAGGCTCACAGGAATCATTGACTCAAACAGTCTAGTTTGACTTTAATGAGTGAAATGTTACTTGACGTCTGATCGGTATTTGCTATTAAATATTGATTTACCATAAATGTGTGTATTATAGTAGATAACACAATTAACAATCACAAGTGCTACTTCAGCATGTGACCTCCTCAATGCTTCAGCAAACATGCCTCAAAATACAGGTAAACCTCACTCTAAGTTGAATGATTTCGTATGATTATTTCATAAAATAAAAGTGTATCTTTTAATGAACTTGATATTACAAAACGATGATCTTTAATGATGTGTTAAACCTAATTTATGTTTCAGGTAAAACTCAAGAATTTATGAACCAAAAGCATTTTTAATCCTATGTTGGGTTTCATGCTATTACTGAAAACGCTGAAAATATATCATGAAACGCCAAATTTTTACTCTTAGTCATGTCCACCTAAATCCCAGGTAAGAGTATAATAGAAATTTCATATCTTAACTTAAATCTCATACTGTTATTTTCATAATATTTTTGTGTTCATATTAGCCTTTCTTATAACTTTAACTACAGCTAATTCATATAACCAAATGAGATAAGGTATACTAAATTATAGTATTTGTAGTGCACAAAGAACAGATTTATAATAACAGCACTAATCCATGTTTTATTATACAAGTTATTAAGACCGCTAAATTGGTCTAATATGGAGAATTCACCTCGATGACTTGGTTAAAATCCATAGGATCTAGAAGACTAATTATTGTATAATTATAGTGTATTAGGGTGTAGGGATAAGGCTTATAAAGATTTTGACTATAAACACACAATACTGTATAGTATTAGATGACATAACAATTTCAGTCTCCGGAGCAAAATATCCCATACAATAAATTACTTATATTGAATCATTTAATTAATAGATCCGAAATGAACTAACTAATTCTATTTTAGAACCGATATTAGGAACAGATGTAAGCATAAGCGCTTAGATCTAGCTTGTATTTAAAATGAGAATGAAACATTCAAAATGATGTTGGATTAACTCGGTAAAAATTCCTATTACAGAGAAACTTTTAAACTACGCCATGGATGTTGAACTATTTGGTATCAAAATTGCCTGTGCCGCTGAAATGAACAGAAAATAAAAGAAATGCTTTATTGGACACGGATTCAATGGACTTTTCAGCTGATGGAGGACATCATAAGAAGAATCCTATAAATTGAACATTTTTATAACTATTTTACATTAGTTAGACCTGCTTTTGCTAGAAGTTCACAGTAATAGTATCGCCTGTTGTAGAATTAATTGCTTATGCTTATAAAACAACAAAAGGAGAATAAATAAACCTCATATATTATACCCTGTTTTATTGATTTTTCTATTACAACGCCATCTATTATCGAGTAGCTAATTTCCTAATTTTAAACCAATAACCTGAAGCTTTTAGTTCGTCAACTCACTCTAGGTGTCGCTTAAGTATCCAATTACCTCCTACATGGTGACATCTATTGTTGAGTAGGGAAACTCTTTACCCAATCAACACAGCTGTATGATAAACTGAAAACTCTTTCTAATTAAGGGACTAACTTCACTACTTGTCCAGAGATGTCACTAGTTTCTATGCATAAAATGATTGATTAATTTAATCTTGGAATTATTTATTAAATTGACGAAAGATGTGATTTGGAATAGAATGTATGCTTTTATTAAAGTCAATTAATATTATTTAGAATCGAAAATTTTATTCTCATATCTATTCTTATAAAATATAGCCAATTAAGGCAATATTATAGTAGGTCTGGTACACTATAAAGCTTGAGGTCCCGGGTTCGATCCCCGGTCGAGTTTTGTATGATGAATACGAATGTTTGTCCTCGAGTCTTGGATGTGGAATTTGTATATAAGTATGTATTTATCTATATAAGTAAGTTTATCCGTTGTCTGGCTTTGCCTAGTTTGGGTCTAGGTTATTGGTTATTGGTGTCAATTGTCCCATGATATTTATTTATTTATCTTCGTTCGTGGCAGGCAAGCCGCACCCGCCGCGGAACTGCTCGCTGTGGAACCAGACGGCGGACTCGGTGGAGGTGGCGTGCCTGGCGGGCTTCGACGGCGGCCTACCGCAAACCTTCCTGCTGCAGGTCTACTCCGCGGGGGAGCCCACGCCGAGGTCAGTGTGAGCCTCATAATAATAACATTTTGACTTATAATGGGCTGTACTGTACAGAATGATAAATCAAATTGTAGTGTTTGTCCATAAAGTTCGATCCTGGAGCTGATACACAACACAACTGTGATACATTTGGCAACATCTTTATAAGGTCCTAACAAATTAGGTACAAATATTTTAAGATCAACTTTAAACAGAAATTATGAAAACTTTATTATGAACCTAGGTCCTAATCATTGAATACTAGTGTCTTATTAACAGGATATTTTTACGAAGCAAAGTTGTTTTCCTAATTTTCTAGTTAAAACGAAAACTTACATAACTTTTTCCATGTATTATCATCATCATCATCATGTCAGCCGATTGACGTCCACTGCTCAGCTGGACATATATCTCCCCCAAGGCTCTCCACTCAGACCGGTCTTGTGCTTTCCGCATCCATGCATTATACCTACCTTAAATTAATCCTAACGGCGAATACTATCGGCTCGAAAAATATTTCTACCTAATTTGTTAGGACCTTGTATACTGATACAATAACCTAATTTGCCCAAGCATCATTATTATCTACTTATCATAAAAGTACAAGCGTATTTTCCGACAATGGGATCTTGTTGTACAAGCTATGGGTCCTGTGGAGGCTTTCATACGGAACTTAATTTCCCGTACTATTTTCGGACAGCCACGCGGGACGTGCCACGTTAACGAGCCGGCGCGGGTGCCGCATGACAACCACGTTTTTATGCAGCCATTAGGCTATTTACCGAAGCAAATAGAATATTCGTCTCCGACTTATACCTAAGTAGAGGAAGTGTTCTCTTTTATTCCTCTCAACGTTTTCAAATTAACAACCTAAACCGCAAAGTTGTGTTTGTATGTGCTTAAAAATCCATACTAATATTATAAATGTGAAAATGTGTTTGTTTGTTTGTTTGTTTGTTTGTCCTTCTTTCACGTCGCAACTGAGCGACGGATTGACGTGATTTTTCGCATGGACATAGTAGAAGGGTTGGAGAGTAACATAGGCTACTTTTTATCCCGGTAAAATATCGCATTCTCACGGGACACACGTTATAACATAGTCCTTATTTGTGGTCTTGCGATGGATTGATATAATTATATTTTTTATATATGGGGATAGTTGAAAGGCTGGCGAGTGACATAGGCTACTTTTACATGCCTATTTGCATGCCTGCTTGCATGGTTGCTTACATACTTGCTTGCATGCTTGCTTGCATACTTGATCGCAGGCTTGCATGTTTGCTTGAATGATTTCTTGCATGCTTGCTTGCATGCTTGCATTCTTATTGCCCATCATGATGCATTAACTGTACGCTTACATGCATGGTTGGTTGCATGGTTGCTTGCATGCTTGCTTGCATGCTTGCTTACATACTTGATCGCAGGCTTGCATGTTTGTTTGAATGCTTGCTTGCTTCCATGCTTGCTTGCTGATGCTGTTACATGCTTGCATGCTTGCTTGCATGCTTGGTTGCTTTCATGATCGCTTGGCTGCAAAATACTAGCACGCTTGCTTGCATTCCTGCTTGCATGCTTGCTTGCATATTTGATCGCAGGCGTACATGTTTGATTGAATGCTTGCTTGCTTCCATGCTTGCTAGCTGGCGCTGTTGCACGCTTGCATGCTAGCACGCTATCATGCTTGGTTGCTAGGATGCTTGCTTGCATGGTTGCTTGCTTTGTTTGCATGCTTGCTTGCATGCTGATTGCTTCTTTGAAATGCTTATGGTTCACGCGAGCGAAGCCGCGGGTAAAAGCTAGTAATATAATAACTTTAAAATACGTCTTGTGTATTGTGCACTGTTTTTTGTCTTATGTTTTGTTTTGTTTTGGATTATATTTTTGTGATAATAAACATTTCTTTCTTTTCTTTCTTTCTTTCTTTCAAAGTCTAGGATGGAATGATTAAATGGACGTTGCACCGCGCTGTCTTAACTGAGTGCAAATGAGATCTCCTACGATTCAATTAGCCTGTGACTGTAAAACTGCTCCGTCGCATGTAGAGCGCCGAATAATAATGACATGACGACGCTAACAAGAATTACCCAATTAGGGATGTTACAGTAACGAGATGCGAAACGTCTCGAGGCAGAAGACTGCGAGTACCTAGTAATGATTTGTGTGCACGGAGGTGTCTACGCGCGCCCGCCAATTGCGAATATTGCGTGCTGTTTTAAATAATTAAGACAGCGAATCCACACACACACACAGGCGGCTTACCTTGAGCAAACCTTACCAACTATTTACGGAAATAGGAGCTAGGTTTGATGATTAGGCGAGTTAATATTAGCTGGGACATGTTTCCGCGCGCTCTAACCGTTATCTACCCCACTTTGTTTGCGTAAAGAGCCGGGACGCGGCGAAGGCGCGCGTTATATTATCACATTATAATTAAAATTCCCTCCCCTCGGCGTGTCATGCAGGTACGGCGGCAAAAATGTACCCGAACAGGCGCCTCATTAACCTTTCGGGAGTGCGTTAATTATGGAAACATCGGGCGAAACGCGAGCCGCGCGGCCAGTAAATGCTAAAGTTGAAACAGGAGGAAATTCAATTTTAGCCCGAAAAAGGAAAAGTGTAGATTTTAGGTGGTTTTTAATCAATTATGCCGCCGCGGTGGTCGTGCGGCGACGCGAGCCGGCGGCGGGCGACGACTTCGCGAAACAACAATCTTGTTTGGATATGATAGCGCTTTAGCACTCCACTGCGACTAGCTACGCCGTGGCCCGTAGCAGGTCACGTAGACAAAATTATAAAAGTATGCTTCGAAGTTGGACAGTAAATTATTGTCATTGGCGCACATAATATGATTATTGGTCTGTTTAGCTACCACACCACTTTTAAACATAACGTTGTTTTAAATCTTTTTTTTTACTTTAATTACTGTACAACGAAATATTTTTCTGACGATCCTTTTTACCTGCGTTAACATCCACAGTGCAATAAAATAAAATTAAGTGATAATGAAATAAACGGATCACTCATCGGTACTCATCGGTAGTTTCATGTTAAAAGCGTAAAATTAAGTGCTTATCCTAATTTAAAAGCTCATCGCTGAATCGATATTGTTGCGTTTCTACCTGGACTGTAAGAGTCGGCGGGATAGCAACGGTTAGTTAAAGGAAAGGGTTGAGTGAAACAAGTCTTTACAGTAGAACATATATTTTTCAGATGTTGTAGAGAACCCTGCCTCGGCTTAGGTCAATGGTTAACAAAGAAACTACTTATCTCAAATGAGGGAACGTGGGCGTTCAGAGTAGCGGAGAGATGACTTTTGCTATCAGTGTTTTTAAAAAAAGCTACAAAATGAGCCAAAAGGGCGCCACGACCATATCGGAGGCCGACCGAAGTTAATTGGAGAAAAATAAGAAAAAAAGGAAATCCTTCACCGGTTTCTGCCGAATGATGAGGTGACGGGCCAGAGACACCACCAGCCACGCACGCAGCCTCAGGACGGATCGCAGAAGCCGTCACGACCCTGAAGAATCACTCTCGGACCGGAGACCAGGAAGAAAGACTTGGTTTTGTGTAAAATACACTAGCACTAGGCCAAAAAAAAAAAAACCCCTGCAACAATAAATTGGACAATTAATAGCAGGTTAATTATAGGCTCCTAACGCGTCAAGTGCATAGCAAATGAAGGGTTCATTTACCGATTTGGGAATGGAGTTCCAGCGTGCGGGAGACCAAGCCGCTGAGGTGAGCTCGTCAACCAAACCGGGGCTTTGGGACACCTTTTTACATCTGAAATGATCGGACCCATTAGTATCACGAATAAACAAACAGGAGATCGATCACGATCTAGTGAAAATAAAGACCTTACCAGGCTTGTTTTAAATTTGGAACCGACATGGGCACGCGTGACTCGACGCGAGACAGTCGGATAGTCCGGGGTTTGTAATCCAAATGTAGGATTATATGAAAAATACAGCCATCCACGGCGTAAGCTAGAAGCAAAATCGACACGTCACGGGCAGTTGCCAGGACAATGACACCCGGTGAAAAAGTCGAGTACTAGATTTGCAAAACGACAACAGATTTACCTAAATTTTAGAAACAATGTACTTCCTAATTTTTGAGATTAAATTCAGGTGCGTGCTGAATTTTAAGAGCAATCCTGACTGGAAAAAAGAAATAGAAAACGAACGACAATTTTAACACCTTGCAACACTCGAAGCTTCATTTTTCTAATACCGCACCGTAATAAAGGACAAAGGTCACGACAGCCATACAGCCAAGTGATCTGAATTTAAAAATATTGTCTAAGCAATCAAGTAGGGTAGGGGGTATAAAATAATATACGTAACAATATTTAACATCGACAACATCTTGTAAACATATTTTCAGCCACTAAATAATAGCTACATGTACTAATTACAAGTTATTTATAGCACAGGAAAATGAAATCCATTTAGTAAATATTCTTCAGTAGCCCCAAGAGAACGTTCGTGGTAATCGCGTTAACGAAAACAATATTTGCTCTATTTCCAAATTATGGAATTAGGCTCGTTCAAGTACTACTTTTATTTCTGAAATGTAATGACTACTTAAGTATATTATTTTGTAGGTAATGTGAAATTTATTCACACTCTCTACAGAACACACTTAAAATAAAAACCCAACCTCGCTCAACAACAAACTTCACGATCTAAGTTATCATGCAACGAGGCTCAAGAAGACGCGACCGGAATAAAATGCACGCTGAATCCACGACATAACCTGGATAGTCTCACTAGGGGCACCAACAGTATTGTCCGCGCCTGCCTCAATGCGCGTGGCGGATATTTGCGTGGCGCTAATCGGCGCCGGCCGCGCCTAATGAGCGCCGAAACACTCTAATTGTTGTTCGGAAACAAAAACATTTCCAGTTCGAAAGTTGTCTCATTTAACCTCGCGACGTGAGCGAAATACTTATTTGAATATCCGGGCGTCGACAGTGCGCGATTACGGCGTCGCACAGGTGTGCCGGGTTTTTATCTGACATTCCGATTTCATACGGGGCTCTGTGATAAGCAATGTTTTCGCATTCGGCGCCGAGGGTGGATAACAAAAATAACAAGGAAATGGATTTCGTCGCGCCGATGCAGCTGCGCACGCGATGTGTGAAAGTGTTAAATGCTAAATTTGGATGAATAAAATATGAACCGCGTGCTAACACAGCTCTTGCATTAGATCACGCTATGTCCTTGACACCGAGCGCCGGTTTAACGGCTCCATGATTGTCTGACTGCGTAACAGAAAATTTCATTTTTCTTGTTTGTTTCTTTTACACATTTACGCTACAAATCCACACGTTCTGTGCATAGAATACAACAGTTAATAGATACAATCAAGGTTTCATCATGGCTGGAAGGAATAGTTTGTTACTGAACCCGTCAGGTGGAAAGGGGTCACTCGCTGGTCAGTTTTCAACCTCCGACTTAAAGATAGGGGGGTTGAAGCTTCGCTTACCTAGTGCAACTTTCCTACTGGCTTATTTTCCCTTGCTCGCCGCTTAGCAAACACTCTGATAGAGCAACCTTAAGGGATACCTCTGTAATTTTTTGACAGTTCCTTCAGTATGCCGCTAGATACCAATGAATGCTGGTTATTGTGGTGCAGGGTGAACCTGTCGTCGGAGGAGCCGGTGTGGACGGTGCGTGGGCTGGAGTGGGACGTCCGGTTCCGGCTGGAGGCCGTGGCCGTGAACGGCAAGGGCCGCAGCGCACCGGCGCGGCTCGCCGACGTGCTGTTTCAGGACCCTGAGAAACGGACAGGTCAGTGCTGATGCTTATTTGTTATTCTGTCTAGTCACGAATTGGTAGATTCATGTACCACCGTCCACTACTACAGTGGTTCCGAACTTAGGGGTGATTACCCCCAAATGGATAAAACTGTGTTTCTTGGGGGGTAATGAACAAGATACCATCAACAATGGGGACGAGACAGTACGAGGGAGTCATACTGTTCTTGCTTTAAAAGGCAAAATTCTTGCAGTTTCCAGGGGTGAAGATGGAAGGTCGGAAACACTTTCTTAAACGTAATTTTCACAAATCCAGCTTAGCAGCTTAAGCAGCAGTGCTTTCACTGTTGTGCTTCGGTTTGGAGAGTAAAACAGCCCGGAAAATCATCGGCACAAAGGCATTTCATCTTGACCCTGTTGGTTGGCAACGCATGTGATATCCCTCTGTTGCTGTTACAATTTGCAGTTACAAAAAACATGTCATAGATTTTGGCTCTAAGCCAGAAATTTTGACACGTTTAACAGGTGTCTCAAGATTCACTATTTTCAAGCCTCATCCGCTCGAAATATTGAGTGAATTTTATCCGTAACCTAACCCGTAACCATAACCGCAAAACAGCACAGCTAATAGCAATATTTAAATACCTCGACGTTTCGGACGCGACGTTGCGTCCATGGTCTCGAAGGGACACCTGAAGTGAAGCGGCGTCCGGAACGTTGAGATATTTAAATATTTTTACGTGATTAATGTGTGAAAACCGCGAAAGTTTAAATCAATATACAGCTAATAGGTTTAAAAATATCTAAATTTCTTTAAGAATTACGTTCGAAGGCGTAACGTCAAAACCAACCAACCAAAGTTTGAGTTTATATTATTGGTAGTTCGTTGGGTAACCATCTAATTTAAGTTTTGCTATCGCGCTAGCTCCCAACCTAAGCTTTTAAGCCAACAACCTATATTACTAGGTGACGCAACAAGCCTCTGCGGAGCGCGGCCGCGTACGGCGCCACCCACGCGCGTCCTAACCAAGCATACGATTGCTTCACTTGTCCGTAACTAGTTTTTGTTCTAAATCACTCAACGTAACTCGATTCGGCGGCGCGCGGCGGTCCCGCGGGACGTCCGGCGCGGGGCGTAGGGGGGGAGGGGGGGCGCTAAGTGGCGCCCGGCCGGCCCGCCCGCATTACCGGCCCAGGGAACACATTAGCCCGCCCCGGGAAATATTGCTGGCCCAGGTTACATTACCCAAGGAAACGAATAGTGGAGTGCCTATTATTGCCCTCTCACGCGGCCGGCGACGCGAAGGACTACGCCAAGTGTTATTCCTGTTTAAAGTCCGTGCCATCTGGCGGCGTCGGCGTATATCTCGATTACACGCTGCAGACGCAGCCACGTTTTAAATATTTACCTGCACTTCTCGTGCCAGCGCTATTGACACAAGCAATCCTAAGATACTTATTCGGTATTCTAAAAGAAGACTGCAATATTTATTAGACTTGCACACTAAACTTGTTCAAAAACAAAGTTTCAAAATATACGCGTATGAGCAAAATTAGCGATGAAATGTTGCAAGTTTGCGGGCGGGAGCTGTCGGCCGGCGCTGCTCGTTAGCGCGCGGCGTCGCACTTCAAGCAGCATCTGAAGAACTTTCACTTAGCGGTCCGTGTAGAGTGAACCGCGAGCATTTCTCTCTTCTCTCGTGGCCCTCGAGGCAGCTGTTCTGGGCCCGTGATGGCGCACGTAACGTTTTCTTATTTATCTCCGCGGCCTACCTGCGCCCAGCTGCTGGCCTGCGCTCTGCAACCTCGAGATAATCCCATTTTAATTAAACGTGCCTCGGATTTACCGGCGAGATTAATCAAGAGCCTCCTCAGGACGCCTCCCCGCGCCCAGCGTCAGCCCGCGCCCGCCCTTGAATCAAATTACATCACAATAACGACTCAACTCGAACTTGCGCGGGAATGCTCCATTATCCGGCGCCGCAGCTTCAAACAAATAGTCGGCATTCCCCGCGAGTGATTAGCTGCCGGCGGCGCGGGCGGCGCGGCGCGGCGCGGCTGGTGACGCGTGTCAGCCTGTCGAACTGAAATTATTCCGACTTCTTTTAGCGAATAATCAAATACAATGAAAATTTCTAAAAATATGTATAGATAGGTAAACTGTCTTTCAATATTACGCCTCTCAATGACTGTCCAAAAAGTATAATAATTGTTGTGGTTTATTTGAACATAATTTATACAATAAATGACGCGAACGATACTTTTATAGCTGACACGGCCGAATGTAATAAAGTTTTCTGCCCGAAAATACATCAAGATACAGAAAAAATATTTGCTGCCCGGGAAAACGTTGCGTCTCGGTGAAACTGTACCGAAATTGAATAGGGTCCTACATATTATATCAAGTGTAAAATTACTTACGAAAATGTAATACGTATCGGCATGATGTGAGATGGGGCGCGAAAACTAATGCGGGGGACGCCGCGCCCACTACTGTAAGTTAGCCTTAAGAGTATGTAGGGCGCTTCCTTTGCTTTAAGTTTTAGTTAAATTTTATTTATTCGTAAGTCTCAGTAAATCAGCATAAAAATAAAGAAAACCTACAAAAATATGACTAGATTTATCGACTGGAGCTTAGAGGGTGTGAAGCCGATGGGCCGCGAGGCAGCGCGCCGCCGCCAGCCTTTCCACGCCACAACACCATTACACACAAAATTGCGAAACCCCATACTTCACCCTTCCATCAAATACACGCAATTTCGTTACGATATAAAATGTTCAGATGTTTACCTTCCGCCCCTGACAAGCCCTGCTGGTTCGGTTTCCCAAAGTGCTAATTTTCTCCGAAATGAAAAGACAACAAGTTACTTTAGAACATCATCGATCTCCGTCAATATCTCTCCGGCAAACAATCGAATAAAGGAAATTAATTTGTAATATTTACCGAAATTGTTTGTCTTTCTTCTGACGGGTAAATCTAGGTGTTTGCAGGTCGTACGAATATTCAATACCTAGATACGAAAATCTAATAACAGTGACTGTCAGGAATAGAGCTCTTATTTCGCTCTAGCAAACACGAATCCGTAACCAAAGTAGGTAAGTATGTCGGGTCATGTAACAAAAACACTCGTCACAAACAGCAAAGTCCAGCTCTGACTCCATCTGGACACCTGATCAGTGGGTCCCAGACAATTTGCCCCTCTAGTGCTTCCTGAGCGTCCAACCAGGACTTCAAGTCAACTTACTGACTTTTCTACTTCAAACTACTAAACGACTAACTCGGAGTAAGTCGGAACCTAATAAAACAGAGACGTGACCTACATTTTTGACAGCATTATGTATGCAATTATAACGAAGAGCTACACTTAAGTGATTGAATCAAGCGTTACTTTGCGGAGGTCCATATTCATGAACTAAAAACAATTAATTTGCTTTGTCCACATCCAACTCCTATCCCTCCACTGCCACACGAATCAACACCATGTTCCCAACACATGTGAGACCCAATTATCACCACCACCACTACATTATAATACGCATTACCATCTTACACGTGTAGTCACGGCGGGTGAGCAATAGTAGTTTATCTACACACATATCATAAGTCCTCTATAATGCGTTCAGAAACCGTAGAAAATGACCAGCATTGCAGTACATCGTCGCCTCCGCCGCCAACCACCACGACCAGCAGGTCCTGCAGTAAACTAATAGTATCGAATTCGATGTCGTAATGACTTTTCGATATCGAATTCAATTTTTCGAATTTGACGACCCACGTAATTTACCACGTATTTAGGCCTAATTATCTGGAGTTGCATACATTACTTTATCTACATACATATTATAAGTACTCTAAGATGGGTTCAGAAACCGAAGGCATATATTATACCCATAGCTGTCACGAATTTGACTGTTTTTTTTTATCATAGACAAACATACCGACCTGACGAGTTGCGCAATTTTTTTACATTCTCTGTCAATTAATTTAGACATATTCCAATACATGTCGGACGTTATCTAAACAACGTTTCTGAAACATAAACACAAAATCTATGTTTTGGCTTTTTTATGTTTTTTTTATTTGTTCCTTTCCTTCATATTTTTGTTCCTTTCTTTTCTTTTGCCATTATTTATTTATTTATTTATTTATTCGTTGCAGTTATTTCTCAGGCGTCCATACGGTTTGCAAGTGGGTCATACGGAGATCCTAGAACGCCTGGCTATATAGCCTTGGGTGTCTTGCAGGGTCACTGCGGGGGAGAAGTGAGGGGGTTGATGTGATTGCGCACAATGCGCTTATTGTTATCAGATTAGGTGCCGCCGGATTACCCGCGTTATCTCTGCGCCTGCACCGCGCCGGGGTGCGCCGGTGCCCGCTGAGCTAGAGTTAATGCGACACTGATTATGTTTACTGCTTGGCCGCTGCCAAACTGTGACTAACGACACATTATTACTATGAACATGTGAATAGGAACTACTGGACTATTTGTGTGGTTTGTGCCGAGCCTTCACTCATTAGTTAGGCGATGTATTACACATTGTCATTGCGGTCTGCTGAGAAGCGCGTCGACGCGTCGTCAGTTGTACCGGGGGTGTTTTATAAACAAACGGAGATACTTGCGTACAATGTTAAAAGCTTGCAGCGTGTGAATCGCCTTAGATATTTAGAGGTCTAAGTAATCATTATTTCCCCCAAGTTTTCCTTTTTTTTTATCCAGATTCAGATCAGATCAGACAGATCGCCAAAGCCTTGTCAGCCCAGACGGCTGAGATAAAAATGCTATGATATTACCAACAGTTTTGTCCTAATTCTGGGACACAACTAACAGTGGAACGAACAACTAACAGTGCAAGAACTGCTGTTTAGGTGCTGCTAATGCAGCTGATTAGGTCTCCGTGCCGGGTGTGAGAATTAGTATACAGCTGTGTATCTATTAAACAACATACATGATATTGCGAGAATGATAGTCTGAGATTTACGTGGCTTTAATAAGGAGTTTATTGTAACAATTCATTTCCAACGTCTCGAAGCCCTCTGCGACTAATATTTATGACAGGATTAAAACAAATTATTGAATGTTGGGATTGACCGGAGGGTCGCAGCTGACGGCCCGAATATCCAACTTCAGAGGATGATGAATGTTAGCTAGTTCGGGCAGCCTTTGTCGCTGTTGCCTTATACGTACTAATTATATTTTTAATAAACTCACCGAAACATGAATACACAGAAAAAAAACAGAAAAATACCAACCCCGGGAATCGAACCCTGTAAGTGTGTGTGTGTGGTGTAAGGGTGGGCACGCGACCCGGAGTGTCGAGGTTCCGGGTTCGATTCCCGGGGTTGGTATTTTTCTGGTTTTTTTCTGTGTATTCATGTTTCGGTGAGTTTATTAAAAATATAATTGATACTCACGGGAAGACCGTAAAAATAAAAAATAATTGGAAAAATAATAAAAATACAAAAAGATTTTCCAATTGAGATCATTATACGTACTATTTAGAATTATTACGGTTTATCAACTGAAACGTACGTGCCACTTTAAGATTCAGACAACTTTTTAAATAACTAGAACTCATAAGTTATATAAAAGCAACGAGGCGAGGCGATAAAGCAATAAGGATATAATTACATGCGGGTGCGGTGGCGGGATAATTAGCGCTCAAAACAGGAAATGAGATTAATACGATGCTCTTTAGAGTTGCTATCGGGACATCCTCCTTCGATGCCGTCCACGTAGCGTAATAAGATCTTGGAAATTTCCCGGTTCTGTGCCGTAATAATTCTGCGATGCAGTCACGCGCGGAGGAAAAAGGCAGTTGCGAATAAAACCATAGTTGTTGGCTTTATGGCTATCAGCGGCTAATGCAACATTCCCGGCGACGCTGCACACTCGCTGGCTGTTGGACCCCCCCCCCCCCCCACCGTCCCCGTCCCCCCTCCCCCACCAATCACTCTGGCAAACACGACTCATCATTTTTATTTGGCGTCGCTCGGCCGCGCCATTTGTTAAAGCGCGGCGCGGCGCGGCGCGGTAAATCACGCGCCGCGGCCTGCTGCGGATTTACGACAGATATAGATTCGAGGATGCGTCGCACGCTCGTAGATCAAGGGTTTTGGCTAAACTCTGCTCTGCTCTTCCCAGCTAAAACTAACCATTATTCAGATTTTATTACCGTTAGCTTTCGCCCGCGGCTTCGCTCCCGTGGCAGAACTCTTTATCCTGTTTGAATTTCCAAAAATCCTGCCTTAGCCTGGACGTACATTATAAAAGGAACCCCTATGTCAAATTTCAGCTTTCTAGATCCAGGGGTTGAGGCTGTGCGTTGATAGATCAGTCAGTCAGTCACGTTTCTGTTTTATAATGTATATAATTGACGCGGCGTCTGACAATCGCGAGCAGGGTCTCGTTCGTCATGAAGAGGCTCATCTAAAACGATTAATATTAAAAATAAAGCCCACCTTTCAGAATAATCTCGGCGGCGCGCGGCTCTGCTGAAATATGACGCCGCGGCGCGGTCTAATCCTCCCTTTGTTCCGCGCCCATTACGCGCGCAGCCCGCTCACTATCTCCGCCGCCACTCGCCCGCCCTTACAACCGTCCTAAAATATAATCTAAGCCGCGAATTATTCTAACAAAAGTTATTGCCGGCAAGTCCCGAAATAATATATTGTCAGACGAGTAGGTGACCATACACTAATCCGGCCCCTATTCATAGGGAACCCGCGACTTTTTTTTTCAAAAATTCTTAGATAAACAGTAGATAGGGATGTATTTTTTTCTCGATGTTCAAACTATAGTACACGGATGTTACTTTTCAAGAAGATAGTCTGAATGCCAAAAAATTTTGCTGAAACTCTGTGAACTACTTATGTCGCATCAAAGTCCTCAAACGCGATTATAATTAGTTGACAATTCGCACTGACCGCGACCGGCCGCAGTCGAGTAGTTTATTTAAACTTTAATAACTCTTAGGTACGTGAAACTTGTGGTTTTGGCGTTCAATTCAACTTACAATTACACCTACTAATAACTTCTTCAACCTTCCGGGCCATACAATCGGTACAGCGGTTTTGAAGTGAAGCGATTACAATGAGACCGACAAAGAGACAGATTTTTTGATTGCTCTGAAAACAAAGTTTTTATTTTAGTACTTACAAACGTATGCTAAAAACTACACTACTTAACTTAAATCATATTATCCTACCTGAAAACAAAGAAACGACATTTAAAGTTTATTATTTAAATCGTCAATTCCTTTCCTTGTAATATAGTTTTCATAACCTAACAATAAATGCTCAATCACGGTGACTTCTGTCAAACAAACTGCTTTACCAACGGCGTTCGCCACTAGCGCTATCTATGGAGTACATAAGTACAAGACATGGTCACTGTTTTACCGACAGAAGAGCGCTGTACAAATTAAAGAAACGCTAGTTTGTTTACATATTAGAGCCATAGTAGTCTTAGCAGTAGGCGTCTTTCGACTGACATGATATTAAAGCCGACAATCGGGCATGCGGTTCACCTGATGTTCAGTGATCACCGCCATCCATAGACACCCACAGCACCATTGGGACTATTGGTGCATGGCCGGCTAAAACCACGCTTAAGCTTTTATAATAATAAGCATGCACGATACATCGGGGCGCTTGCAAAAAAGTTTGCGTTACCCCGTGGTGATCGCGGCGCAGGTGCGGGGTAACGGTGCGAGTTGCGGGGCTCTCGCCCACATCTGCATCTTTACGACGCTTTCACCCTAACGTGTGACGGCACTTCGGCTCCTTAATACTGGACGAGAACAGTGCGGCAGGACGTATGAGCCGGCAGGGCTGCCAGCCGCTGGTTCCCTGAGTTACAATGTTTCCGCTGGCGGGCGCTTAAATAGCAAGTAGCAGCTAGTATACTACGCGTAACAAGTCACTTGTTAGACGTAAAGAAAATGAGATATTGACCGCGATTACCTTTTATAGGTGTGGTCAGTTTACCTCGGGATCATGATGCATGGAACTGCGTCGGAGTATCTTAAGCTCATCGAACGTTATAAGGTAATCGCGGTAATCCCGTTTTCATTAGGTATGTCTAAATGCAATTAACCATTTAAAAAAT
The DNA here is from genome assembly GCA_963691665.1 of Clepsis dumicolana. Lineage (NCBI taxonomy): Eukaryota > Metazoa > Arthropoda > Insecta > Lepidoptera > Tortricidae > Clepsis > Clepsis dumicolana. Next base: position 74,562 of record OY829507.1, on the reverse strand, counting down.
TTAAGTCACATTACTATATAGGTATCCATCTCACGACGCCATACAGCTAGAATTACCAATGTGGTATCTAAACTGAGTGTATCGTGTCCAAATCGTGCGTTTCTCATGGCCGAGTGCATGTGTGTCCCGACCCGGCGTCTGCGTTGCACATTACGGCGTGTGCCGGACGGCTTTACGGCACCGTAGCTTCGCCGCCGGGAGCTAAGACGTTCTTAGTGCGGCCGGCATAAGCTATGAAACCGTACAAGACCCTATTATGTTGTCAGCTTGTTGTCATTGTGTGAAATGCAACTGCGCAGTATTCGATTTGATTCGTTACAATCACACTATAACATACGTGTCGAGTATCAAAAACTAGCATGATATTATTATGATAATTGTGGTGACGTGTAATTTGTACTGAGCCGGAAATGGTTAACCTATTTGTATTCAGCCGACGCGACTGGAATAGTTCGGCCGTGGCCGCGGGGTGACAACTCGGAAACTAATTATCCTCCCCCCCCCCCCCCCTCTTCCGTGCCGACGGTTGGGCGAACGGCATCTCGAAGGAATCGCTGCGACTGGGTTACTGGCTCGAGTATGCTTCGCGGCACCTGTCGCCGCCGCGTTACAAAGTGCATACTTTAGAGCAAACATTTACGACTAATCTGAGTGTAAAGTCAACCGTAAGCTGGCAGCATCTAGCGACAGCAAGATGCGAACTAATAAGTAATGAGGGCGTAAACTTCCGCGCTTCAGTGCCTAATGGCAGCGAGATACATCAAGCTACTCGAGAATGCACTTACCTTATTGCGCTACACAAAGTAAACTAATGGATATGATGGATGGAGATTCCATATAATATAAACTATATGGAATCTGAGTCTATTGTACATGATCATAATCATTTATTTCCAATAGTTTGACTGTTCGGAATTCAAATCGTGGCGCGTACCACGCTAGTGCCTCGGGCGCAGCTCGGAGCGGATCGGCCGGCGCTCGGGCGCGCGAGCGGGGGGGGAAACGGCGCGTGAGCGAGCGCGAACGCGGTAGCAACCGCATCGAAGAGTGCGAGTCGGTTCCCAGCGCGTAATGGTCGTTTGAAAGGAATCAAAAAAATACTGTTTAGTTATCCCGGACGGAAGCGCGTACGGTGCGCCGGAGTCAGTTTGAGACAGAGTGTTATATACTTAGATATAAGTGCTGAGACTTGTGTGGATAGTGCAAGGTGCCCACGGACGGGGCGTCAGCTGGGCTGAAGGCGAGCAGACGACGTGGAAGATCAGTCACCAGGTCACCCACACACACACACGAATACACATACACAGATACATTCTGGTGACGCTGGCGAGAGGAGTTCAGACACTCCAGAAAGAAGGTCAGTGGAAGGCATTTAGGTTTAAGTAGGTACGTTAAGCGGCGCGTATCGCGTCCTTGGGTACTCGTCCAGGGAAGGCTGTCTAGCGTGGATCATCTGATGGGCCCGTGACCCACCGGCTGGACCTGGCGAGTACAAATTTTGGTAGCAGAGCGTGGTTACATACCACAGTACATATATTTTGGTACCAGTATCAGTTAGAGCGGTACATAACCACAGTGTCGATGTTTTGATTTATTATAGATATATATCTTGATACCCAACGGGCGGTTATAGTTACGGTGTAGACCGCGGGTCATATTTTGTTACATACCTATTTACGGTTGTTGTACCTAATAGTGTTATTTGTTTGTGTTGAGAAAAGTCCAACAACGTGCGCGAAGTAGTTTTGTTACAACCATTATAGGCATAATTGTAACTTGAAGGTGGATTCCGCGTGGACTTTGGACTTCTCCAACATTCCATTCTATTTCGGAACAAAACAAATTACGTATAATAGGTAAATAGGTACTAAAGTTGCGATTTGTATTTCTTGTAATTAGGGTTAAGTAACGTAAGTGAAAAGGTTGTTTGGTTGCGTTTAGTTACGGAAATAACGTTAGCAGAATACCTAGTATTTGGTTAGGGTTCCGTCGCAAACTTATTCACTCACTATTATTGTTTATTAGTTTCGGATAAAAATAAATGTAATTGTTATTGTTGCTTATTCGCGTGTGTTGATACTATTTTATCACGGGATTTGCTTGTTTGGAAGTAATTGTTTAGTGTTTATTAATTTAATAAGTACAGAACCCGCGTTAAATTGGTTCGCTTATTATTTTTTAGTTATATTGATGACTAGTCATCATCGTGGGTTATAAGTAAATTAATTGTGCTAATTAATATTTATTAATTTAATAAGTACCTACAGAACCAATTTAGTAAAAGGCTCGCGTTTGACTGCGGTTTTGTTTACGACAGTTCTGATTCTGATTGTTGTAACCTATATTTAGGTGTGTTGGTTTCTGCTGTGCATAATATTGTTAGTCTAGGGTTTCGGTTGCCAATTGTGATTGAAGTTTGGTACCATGGCCCCCTCCGTAATGAAAGCGCTCGCGGCAAAAATCGAAGCGGAGTTAAGATGGTTTTCGTTGGCGGTCACTATGGTTGGTCGTACGGACCGCGAAGACGTGTTATTGTTGCGCGCGGCGCAGGCGGACGGGAGATATGACACGGTGCTGAGGTTGCATGCAGAATATATGGCGCTTGTTGACGAGGACGAGAAGTCGGACGAGGACGTCGGGCCGCGGACGAGCGTGCGTCGTAGTGTCGACCAGTGCGGGGAGATGCTTACTAGTATTGTTCAGGCGGCATTGGAAATCGAGCGGGCGCGAAAGGGGGAGATACGGGGGCCGTGCAAGACGGCCGGCGCTGGTTTAATGGCGCCGCTCCCACCCGTGAACGTGCCAGGGTTTGGTGGCGATTATGCCGACTGGCCGAGGTTCCGCGACATATTTAACAGTGTTGTGCACTCGCGTACGGATCTGTCACCCGCGTATAAGTTGGCACAGTTAATGGGGAGACTTAACGGTGAGCCTCATGATATTTTAACTCACTTAGAGATTACGGATGCGAGTTATGACACGGCATGGGGCCTATTACTCGACCGATACGATAACCGGCGATTAATTATTGATGGGCTCATCGACAAAATATTCGAAATACCGAAGGTTTCTAACGTGCACGAAATAAGGTCGAAAATTCTAAATCCGGTTACGGTGGCGGTTAATACGTTAGACCGGCTTAAGCTCTCGTTAGGAGACAATAGGTATATAGTAGTAAATAGGGTTTTGCGCAAACTGCCGTGCGATGTGGTAGCGCGTTTTGAGCAGGCGCATGGGGGTGAGTCAGCGGACCACCTTCCCACGTTTGAAAATTTGAGGGCTTTTTTGGAGGGTGAGTGTAGGCGGGCGGATTGCCAAGAAGCAACCACGTCTCGCCCCCCCCTGTCACCCCGACGTACTAGCGGGCCCAAACCGGTTGAGCCCCGTCGCGGGGTGGGGGGACGGAAATACAACGCGCTCAAATCGCAGGTGTGCCCCTTCTGTCGGGAGGGGGGACACGTTATTACAGCATGCGCGGAATTTAAGGCACAGCGTGTGCATAGGCGCCGAGGGGTGGTCCAACAGCGTAACTTGTGCTTCCGCTGCTTAGGCGCGCACTATGTGCGCGAGTGCGGCAAGACCACCAACTGTCAGAGATGCGGGGGGAGCCATCATGAGCTCCTCTGCCTGGATGAGGGTGGAGAGGCGTACGGGGCTTCGTCGGGAGGCCGCCCCCCCCCTCGTAAGCCAGCTTCGGGTGCACAGTTTCCCCCCCCTCGGGGAGGGGGGTCACCGAGGAAGCCGGAGTACCGCCAGAGGCCGCCGTCTCCCCCACGGGAGCACCGAAATACGGGCGGGTGCCCGGAGGTAACACGGGGGGGAGAGGAATTCGGTTATGCGACTTACTCGACCACGCTGGAGGGCACGAGGCCGCCCCCGAGTAATCGCTTCTCTCCTACCCTCGCAGAGCGCCCACGCTTATTTGCGCACCCGCCGGTGACAGGACGAATGCCGGTGGGCTACTTCCGGCCAACGCGCATGGCTCAGAGGGGCCGAGGGGTATATTACCCGGGTTGGGACCCATATATGGGTCAGGGGCCTCCATCCCCTCCTCCGGGAGGGGGGGGTGAGGGCCCCCGCTAGGAATTCGCCGCCTGTTCATCAGTTATGGCCCCCCAGCCAGTCACGGTATTATTACCTACGGCTAGGGTTACTGTCTGGGGTACGGACGGTCATTCAGTGCAAGTGAAGGCACTTTTGGACTCTGGGGCACAGGGCTGCATTGTGTCCAGTCGACTGGTGGACAGGCTGGGTCTTCGATTAGAGCCATCACGGGATGGCGCAGTAGGTATAGGTGGCAATCGAGTGCCTCACCTCAGGGGTCAGACTACCCTCCTGTTTGAGATGAGTGACTCGGCATCGATCACGCGAGTGAATGCCACGGCGATCGTTTTAGACGAAGTGGTCGGGGTCCTCCCCCAAATACGGTTACCGCCAGCGGTAAGAGGGTTGACTAAGGGATTGGAGTTGGCCGATCCCCACTTTGCGAATCCTGGACGGGTGGACGTCTTGCTTGGGTCAGACGTCCTCGGGAAGCTGCTACGGAGCGGCAAGCGGGAGTTGCAACCAAATGGATTGGTGGCCGTGCATACCGCTGGGGGGTACGCATTATTGGGCCCAGTACGGGAACCACAGGACATAATGGACTATAACCCCGTATATTATGGCAGCGTCTTATCGGAGGTCCTGCAAAGGTTCTGGGCAACGGAAGAGCCACCCGCAGCTCCTAGGACTAGCCTATTAGATGAGGAGTGCGAGACATTTTACCAATGTAACACAGTTCGCCTCCCATCGGGCAGATTTATGACAAGGTTGCCGTTTCTATCGACTCGACCTCCACTGGGGAGCTCCTGGAGTCTAGCAGAGAAACGGATGGTGTCAATGGAGAGGCGCATGAAACGGGACTCCAACTTCCGGCGGAAGTATGTTGAGTTCATGCGCGAATACTTTGCGTTGGGTCACATGTCGGTGTCCAGGGTGGATTGGCGTCGTGAGGAGCACTACGTCTTGCCTCACCACGCAGTCCTGAAAACACCTGACTCCAAAATTCGGGTCGTGTTCGATGGGTCTGCGCCGACTTCTAGCGGAGTGTCGCTGAATCAATGTCTGCACGCGGGTCCCAAGCTGACCAGAGACATTGCAGACATTTTAACGGACTTCAGGAGACACCAGGTTGTCTTTGTTACGGATGTGAGAATGATGTTTCGTCAAACGGAGATCCATCCGGACGACCGTCGGTTCCAATTGATATTGTGGCGCGAGAGCCCGGAAGAACCGATGGTCACGTATGAGCTCAACACGAATACGTACGGATTAAAGCCCAGCCCTTATGTAGCAATGCGTACGCTACGAGAATTGGCTGAACAGGAACGGCTTCGCTTTCCTCGCGCGGCTGCAGTCATTGATAAGGACGTCTACGTGGATGACATTTGTACGGGCACGGATAGTGTTGAGCAGGCGCTCATCCTAAGGGACGAATTGGTGGCGCTTATGGCCTCCGGTGGCTATGACCTCAGGAAGTGGCTGTCGAACTGCCCAGAGGTCCTGGCAGGATTGCCAGCTGAATATCAACAAGACCCGCATATGTTTGAGGATCCGGATAATCCTCATGCGTTGGCAATTTTAGGGGTCCAGTATAGACCAAGGCAGGATGTCTTCACGTACAGTTGTGAGGCTGAGTTACTGTCGAAGACCTGGACCAAGCGATCGGTCCTTTCAACCATCGCACGAACGTTCGATCCAACCGGTTGGATTGCGCCGGTAACGTTCATGGCGAAATGCTTCATGCAGAAGCTCTGGTTGGCCCAATTAGGTTGGGATGATCAGCTCACGGAGGAGCTTTTACGGGAGTGGACCTCATTCGTGACCACACTGCCGCATATTGCGGAGATTGAGATCCCGCGCAAGCTGCTGCCGCAGGCGGGAGCCAAGGCGACCCTGCACGGGTTTTGTGATGCGTCTGAGAAGGGGTACGCCGCCGCAGTCTACCTGAGAACAGGTGAGACCACTGGTGCTGGCGTTGTACGATTGATCATGGCCAAGAGCAAGGTTGCGCCTGTTCGGACCCGTTGGACGATTCCGAAGATGGAATTGGCGGGTGCAGCCCTTCTGATGCGACTCCTGAACCATGTAGTTCAGAGTTTGCGAGGTACGATGGATCTCAATGATACGGTTTACGCATGGACTGACAGCCGGATCGTGTTGTGCTGGCTGCAGACTTCAGTCCATACACTCGAAGTATTTGTTGCCAACCGAGTGTCACAAATAAATAACTCGGAGGCTCCTCTGGTCTGGAGGCATGTTTCAGGCGAGTTTAACCCGGCTGACTGCGCTTCTCGCGGCTCTACGGCGCCTGCTCTGGTTGAGCATTCTCTTTGGTGGGGACCTCAATGGTTGGAACGGCCAAATTCTGAGTGGCCATTTAATGAGTGCGGCCGGCACTTGCTGCCCCCTGAACAGGGTTTTAGTGTCAACGTGACCACAGTAGACTCAGCGACAGCAGACCACACTCTTTTGGATAGGTATAGCTCACTGGGGAAGCTACTTAGAGTCACGGGATGGATAAGGCGGTTCACCTATAATTGTCGACACCCTGTCGTGCAGCGAAACAAGTCGCCGGTACTGGGGCCTGAAGAGCAACAAGGGGCTCTTTTACATTGGGTGAAGGTCGTCCAGGCGAATGAGTTTGAGGACGAAATTAGGATCCTGCGGAATGGCGCAGGTAGATTGAAGGGAACCATTATCCGCCTTAACCCGTTCATTGATGAGCACGGAATGCTCCGGGTGGGAGGCCGACTACGGAATGCTGACCTGCCTTATTCGGCGCGACATCCCCTAATTCTTCCCAAGAGGGGAGCTTTGGTGGAGTTGTTAGTTGGGGACCGCCACACCAGGAATTCACATGCAGGTTGCAACGCCCTTCTGGCCATTTTGCAGCGTGAGTTCTGGATTTTGTCAGCACGGAGAGTGATACGGAGTATTGTGTTTCGTTGCTTGCCTTGTTACCGACTTAAGGCAGCCACAATGCAACCACAAATGGGGGATCTCCCGCCCGAACGAGTCACGGAAGCTCGGCCGTTTGCTGGCGTAGGTACGGATTTCGCGGGGCCTTTTCTGGTCAAGACATCACGTCTTCGAAATGCGAAGTCGGTTAAGGCATATTTGTGCGTGTTCGTGTGTCTGGCGACCAAGGCAGTTCATTTGGAACTGGTAGCTGATCTCTCTGCGGAGGCCTTTTTGGCAGCTTTGGATCGATTCGTTTCGCGAAGGGGACTACCGTCACTGATACGGTCGGACTGTGGTACCAACTTCAAGGGTGCCGACCGCTGTTTACGGGAAATTGTTTTGTTTTTAGGCCAAAGGGAGCAAGAGATTGGCACGAGCCTCGCCAGTCGGGGCATTTCGTGGTATTTCAGTCCAGCTGGATGTCCCCACTGGGGTGGTATCTTTGAGGCCGTGGTCAAGTCGGCCAAGACTCATTTGTACCGGGTCATCGGCTTAACGATCCTCACCTTTGAGGAGTTGTCAACGGTGTTTTGCAAAATCGAGGCAGTCTTAAACTCGCGACCCTTGTGCCCGTTGAGCGCTGACCCAAATGACCTGGAGGCCATTACCCCAGGCCATTTTTTAGTTGGCCAACCACTTAACGCCTTGCCGGAGTATCCATATGCGGAGGTTAAGCTGAATCGGTTGTCACGGTATCAGATGTTGCAGCAAATGACACAAAATTTTTGGAAGCGGTGGTCGCTCGAGTATTTGCACATTCTGCAGCAACGCGTTAAGTGGCCGGACAGGACGACCCCGCCTTGCATTGGAGACCTCGTGCTGGTTAAGGATGCCAACCTATCACCGTTGTGTTGGCGACGGGGGCGCATCGTTAACTTGATTACGGGAAAGGATGGGTCTCCACGGGTTGCAGATGTACAGGTGCGGGAATCGGTCCTTAGGCGCGCTGTTTCGACACTATCCCGACTACCAGGAGTTTGAGCGGACCGACAACGGGTCGGTCCGAGGCGGGTGATTGTTCGGAATTCAAATCGTGGCGCGTACCACGCTAGTGCCTCGGGCGCAGCTCGGAGCGGATCGGCCGGCGCTCGGGCGCGCGAGCGGGGGGGGAAACGGCGCGTGAGCGAGCGCGAACGCGGTAGCAACCGCATCGAAGAGTGCGAGTCGGTTCCCAGCGCGTAATGGTCGTTTGAAAGGAATCAAAAAAATACTGTTTAGTTATCCCGGACGGAAGCGCGTACGGTGCGCCGGAGTCAGTTTGAGACAGAGTGTTATATACTTAGATATAAGTGCTGAGACTTGTGTGGATAGTGCAAGGTGCCCACGGACGGGGCGTCAGCTGGGCTGAAGGCGAGCAGACGACGTGGAAGATCAGTCACCAGGTCACCCACACACACACACGAATACACATACACAGATACATTCTGGTGACGCTGGCGAGAGGAGTTCAGACACTCCAGAAAGAAGGTCAGTGGAAGGCATTTAGGTTTAAGTAGGTACGTTAAGCGGCGCGTATCGCGTCCTTGGGTACTCGTCCAGGGAAGGCTGTCTAGCGTGGATCATCTGATGGGCCCGTGACCCACCGGCTGGACCTGGCGAGTACATTGACAAAAAAATATATAAAATAACATTAAACAAATTTAGATCTAGTAAGTAAATAAACAGTACGTCTAAACTAGGTAACATTGTGTAACCTGTGCTTTAGACATAACATTCACAGTGCAAATAAAACATGAAAAATTGGGCAATAAAGTTTAAGACATTGCTTTACTTTACAGGGTATTATTATCTTAGCCTAAAACCTTATACTAAAATACAGCTTATTGTTATTAAAACCAAACAGGTGTCAAATTTCAAAATGTAAAGAGCAAGTTGACGACAAAGCAGGACAGTCACCTTGTAATGGTCACCAAATTTTCAGTGTCAGCGTACGATAGACCTTGCAACCATGCAGATAATTTAGCTTTACATAAGTAGAGGTTAAGCTCATATATATTTAGCACCTTGTTAATTTTATTGTATACATACGGACCCAGGAAAGGAAATAATTTATGCGCAAAAGCGTGAGATGTGTTATTGGGGATAAAAGCTATGTCCTTGCGTCTTTTGTTTTTAACGTTCGAATTGCATGGTGCTGATCTATGCTGTTTTAGAGTAAGAGACAATATGAAGAGTTGTCTCACAGTGAGGACTTGGCAAGACTGGTACAATTCCGTGGTAGGAAAAAGAAAAGGTCTGAAAGTTGAAACCTTCAGAACCGCGCTCTGAGCTCGTTCTAAGGTTAGAAGCGTAGAGTTTGTGAGATGACATTATGAATTTAGAAGTTTTTTGGACAGTAATGCTATCTTGTTGCACTTCAGTTGATACGGTCGAGTTAAGGCGGAGAGCTTCGGGGTATAATGTTTGCATGCGCGCGATTAATAGCTATTAACGGCCGGGCCGCCTCATTGGAGCGCCGCGCAATATTCCCGCCGAATTAATTACGAATGTAAAAATACAATAACGCAAGCATAAATCATTGATAAAGTGCAATGAATAATGATTATTTATTTCGTCGTCCATTTCACGTATCGGCGGCCGGCGAGGGTGATTTATCGGCGGCGAGTGCACGGGCCGCATAAATTATCGGCGCTCTCGCCGCGTCCGCGCCTCGCGGCTTTCCTCGCGCCGCTTAGCCGCCTGTCGACATCAGCTAACGTCTAACTGGATCTGCTTTTCAATGCTTATTCAGTCACAGTGCTTAGTTGATACAAAAGCAATGACGTTGGGGAAATATATATCATGATGTTAGCACAGTAAATCCATCTCGGCCGGCGCAGCTGGCGGCCCGCGCGCCGATCGAACCATGTTTTATGATTATCCCAAGGTATTTTTTTTTATTGCAGCAAACGTTTACATGTCTTTTAAAAGCTACCCATAAATAAGACTAAAATCTGTTTTCTAGCATAGCGAACGAATTTATTTTGATTTAGCACAGCGCTGAACACCGGTGTGATATAGGTACATATTAATACGGAGCCGGCGTCTCGCCCTTCGCGGCCAAACTACGGCGCCTCCGCGGCCGCGAATGAATACATTAGGCCCACTTTAATCATTAATGCCGTCCTTATGATTAATATTTACATTAATTTCATGCAAATTGCCGGTTTGACGCTAATTTCTCGTTATTAACGAGCGCGACGTGCCGCGACCGCTGCCGCGTGCCGCTTGCCGCGTGCCGCACGCGGCGCGACGCATCACTGTTTAATCTTTATGGCGCAAGTTGCGGCGCGGCTGCGCAAGTTGCCGTGATTAAAGTAGAAGTTGCGCCGCGCCCTGCGCCCTGAGAATTCAACTTAAACCTCAAACTTGCCCGTTAACCGGTTAATAAGGTCGAGTGCGCCCCGCGGCACGCGGCACACGGCACACGGCACACGGCACACGGCGTGCCGGCGACTTTCACGGAGCGATCAATCCTCTTGACCGACTTCACGGTGCTGTTCGAACAAAACTGATTAACATGAAGCTTTCGTAAGATTATAAATTCAATTTAGCCCGACTGGTTCGGACTTATTCGTACTCCTTCCTCTGGGAGCGCAAAACTCAGCAGCAGTGAAAAGCATACTGTGCACCAAGGCTCGATGTCGGGCTAAACTCGACTTATATACGTGAGTGTCCCCTTTTTTTACTGATTTCTAAACTGATTAATCTTTGACAGAGTCGATGTACTGACATGATGAGATATAAATTGGGTCTCAGTCAATTGATACCAGCTCGTGTCAAACTTAAATGCTCCTGGAGTGAATGTGAAGTGGTAGGGCAAGCGAGACACACAGATACTAACGGGAATGTGAAAGCGGTACGTATGTATGTGATCCCCTCTCCCAAAGGCGTCAACTACTTCAGAGACGCGTTAAAGTTTAAAGCAAACTGTACCTATTTTAACGAACTTTCACTATTGTAGCCTCTGATGGATTTTACAGCATGCCGGAGAGAGTGCCAAACGGAAAAGTCAGCAAGAGAATTTATTTATTTATTTTCGGAGAACCAACAGCTATAAATTACAGAGTAGGTTATGAACTAAAAATAATTACTTTGCTCACCCGCGACCACTAATGACAAATAGTTATATCTGTGCGGCAAATGTATGTTTCCATGCAAAACCTCCGCCTCCACTGCTACACGAATCAACACATGCCACACAGACCCAACTATCACCACCACCACTATACTAAACGCTGACGCGTTTCGGCACTCTCCATTGGCCATTTACGAAGCACAGTAACAACCGCTCAACATGCCACCACTTCCACTTTGAGCGGTTGTTGTTGTGCTTCGTAAATGGCCTCGTGGAGAGTGCCGAAACTTTATGTATGTTCATCAATTACTCCGTCAATTGTAGACCGATATTCAAAAAAAAAATTTTATTTGAAAGGGTGTATACTCCTGAGGTGGTCCCATTGTCACCAAGTCATGATCTAATGATGGGATCCCAGGGAAATCGAGGGCAACCCTCAAATTTTACAGGCGCGTACTATGTGTTTCATATATTTTCTAAGATTATTCAAGTATTTGCGTCTGGTAGTCATCATCTCATGATGATGAGCTGATGATGGAAGGTACAACTCCTTAGCGGTTAGGAGTTGGAGGATAATTCTGAAAATGTTAAATCATTATTCGAAAGGGTATACTCCTGAGGTGGTCCCACTGTCACCAAGTCATGATCTGATGATGGGATCTCAGGGAAATCGAGGGCAACCCTCAAATTGTATAGGCACGTATCATGTGTTTCATATATTTTCTAAGGCTATTCAAGTATTTGCGTCCGGTAGTCATCATCTTATGTTGATGAGCTGATGATGGAAGGTACAACTCCTTAACGGTTAGGAGTTGGAGGATAATTCTGAAAATGTTAAATCAACGTAAAATTGTGAAATAAAAATCTTTTAACAAAAAAGTAAAACCGCCTTCAAAAAAAAACCTTAGAAAAAAAAGTAAAATAATCCTCTAAAATAATGATAAATAAATAGAATAAAATAAAATGCGTTTATTTCAGACAACAGAAACTAAAGCCTAAAGTTTTATCGCGTAGCACTAAGCAACAAAAATATGAAGTCGGTGCTTCAATCAAAGAATATTCCGCTCGCACCGCACCGACTTCATATTTTTGCTGCTTAGTGCTAGGCGATAAAACTTTAGGCTTTAGTTTCTCTTGTCCGAAATAAACGCATTTTATTTTATTTTGTTTATTTATCATTATTTTAGAGGATTATTGTACGTTTTTTTTCGAAGGTTTTTTTTTGAAGGCGGTTTTACTTTTTTGTTATTTCTAAAAGTAACCAGCAGTGAACGTTAATCCAAGCTGTCCTTAAACTTATCGAGTTAACTCGTCTATCAAATAAATTAGGCAAGGTAAGAGTTTTGAAGCGGACGGTCGAAGCCGGCTAACGAAGCCACGTCGGCTCGTTACGGCGTGACGTGACCGTCTCGCGTCACTTTCGCATCCCTCACGCCAGGCCGGCTAGCACGCGCGCCATTTTGTCGCTTGTCGCTCAGTGCGTCCTTCACTGATTCCATCACTATGAAAGGGATGCACTGCACGACAAGCGACAAAATGGCGCGCGTGCTACATGTGCAGGTGGACAGTTATCTCTGCGAGAGCATAGTTAAAAATAACAAGTGATGACGAGCGAATGAAGACTTCTGCTATGGTTCAAACTAGGTAGATTTATTTACAATTTATTCGGGTATTAACTCTGAAATGACATGATCCTTGACAGCTTGACAGAGACATAAGGCAAAGATAGAGCGCTGTCAGGAGCAAGGTTCAAATGAGTTAAATGAGATTTCTGAGCCATCAGAGGCAATAGTTAATACTTTTTTAATACTGAAAGGAAGGCAAACGAACAAGTGCGTCACCTGGGCCGTGTTTTATAAACCTACAGGCTACAAGTTACAAGTCTACAGGAAACAGTCACCTGTAATGCACTGTGTACAATTACAGGTGTTTTATAAAGACACACGGAAAGCTACACTTGTAATACGGTATTGTAAATCTCGACTACAAGTAAATTCTACAAGTGTAATGGACATCACTAATTTAAAAAAAAGTGGCTGCCAAAAATTACAAATACGTAGAGGTTTTTTATCCATTACGTATTAAAAATACCCATGCAAAGTTGATAAATAAAAATCCATCTAAATACATAAAACAAAATCGTGTTAATTGGACTATTTATAAGTCAAGAACGGTTGGACTGATTTTTATGGTCTTTCATTTGTTGGATTTATATCTTTGCTTCGAATAGCGGGATAGGTAATAATAGAGGGGAAAATTTCACGTGAAAAAAAATAAGAAGCTCATTTTCTCATAGGTCTGTACATTTTCTATGGAATGACCTATGGCGGTACGAAGTTCGCGGGTCGGCTAGTAAAGTATATTATCTATTCTAAGCAATGGCAAAAAACGGCCAAAAAATGCATGTCAACGATTGCATGATACTCCAATGCATACAGACAGAGAATTGACGCTTCGTGCTCAATGAATCATTTTGATTACTCGACGATTATAATGAGCTCTCAATTTCTTGCAGAATCTAGTATAGTCTATTTGCGTACAGTTCATTCTGGACCTTTCATTATAATATTGAAAAGGTGTGTCAAGATCTGTATTTATTCGTGGCCAAAACTCCCTAGTTCAATGCTGCCGTGGACTCTCTTCTTCCGAGTCCGACTCAGACGAGTTTCTCAATAAAAGAATCATTCCTTGATGACCTTTATTTTAATAACTTGAAGAAGAGATAGACAGGTAGATAGAACGATTGATTTGGTACTGATCAAGACACCTAATCCAAAAATTTGTGCACCTGTAGTCATTGTTACAGCTCTCAAGACGTACGTAAGTTTTCGTTACAAGTTTACAATGCTACAGTTGTATTTTACAATATTTAAAAAAAACTTCTGTTCGATTATTAATTTAAAACTATAAAAGGTCCACTTTTTGTCTATGATACGGCTACAGGCGCCCGTACTTGTAGCTTGTAAAATTGTAGCACAGTACTTTTATAAAACGCAAATTGTAAAAAACAGGACCAGTGTTGCCAATAAACGCCTGTAAAATTGTAACTTGTAGGTTTATAAAACACGGCCCAGATGGTAACCTGGGAGGTTTTCAGATGCGTTGCTAACCTAGACCGCTAAGATGAAATGCCTCTTGTCCTCCTCACCTATCCTCCTATTTCCTCAGCTATCTTACTCTTCACACCGGAACAAAACAGTGCAAGCTATGCTGCTTAGGGGCAGGATTAGCTGGTAAGATAGTAACGATACGGACGGACCTCGCACAAGGTCCTACCACCCGCAAACCAGTTTCATCAGCCAGAGGGTCGAGCACGACTTTTCGAAACCTGCGTCACGTAAAATCAAATAGTAAACGTTGTCGAGTTTGTATGACGTTTGGAACAGCGCCCGCCCGTGAGCGTATTTGGAACAAAAATTTAGTATGAGGTTTCTCGATCTCGATACGATAACCGTAACGTTACGCAGGATTCGACAAGTCGTGCTTGACCCTCAGTTCCCAACACAGGAGGTTACCTCTCAGAGTGACATGAAATTCTGTGTCAAATCGTAAGACAGTTACTCGTAATTTACTGGCTATACCTATGTGACAGGGTTTATACAATTTAATTAAAGTGACTTAGGTATAGTTTGTGAGTATTTGAGATTTGGGTTTTATAAATACTTCGGATGTCAATGGCGCTTTCGTTGTCAAAGCAAGCTATTCGATACGAATTCATCCGAACCCGGATCCTATTCTAAAGGCTCACGGATTTTACGTATCAAGTGCGATATATGTATTATAGTAGACAAACATCATTAACAAAACAGACGTAAAAACTACGTACTGGTTTTGAATAGAAGAGAGAACTGGACAAAAACAAAACTGAAAATTACAATCAAAATTTTTACCCTAAGGTAGGGTGCCTGTATTCAGAAAAAAACTTCTAGCTTTTAAGACGCCGGAGATACTTTTGCTCTCAATTACCAACTTGCCAAAAAGCCATCTCCCCATTAAATATGAGTTCTAAGTTTTTCAGTCTGTTGCAGTTTATACGAATATTATAAGCAACTCGAAACACTCACATTGCTATTAATAATATGATCATTATGCCGTGATGCAGAGCAGTCAAGTGTAGAAATTATAAATGAGTACTTATACTATTAGCTTATGCAAATCTTAAAAGTTAGTAGAGATCACGTCCATTTAAGAGGCAATTAAAGTATGTTTTCACTTTATTCACGTGACTGCTGGTATACTCTTACTAAACATCCGATGACAGTGAAGAAGCAGGTTAAGGAAATTGGGTTGAATATTATGGATCAAGTTCTGGGGTTATTAATGAGCGAGTCTATGCACGCGGCGGCGTTAATTATTAAGCGGCGCGAATGAGCGCGGCCGCGAGGGTGCCGGCGACGCAGGTACTGCGGTGCAGACAGATCTGATGTTCTCTGTACACTACACACACAGTCATGTCTGTGGTGCCCAGATGAAAGTATTATAGCAGAGTGCCTCAGTTAGTTTTATACAGAATAAGAACCTAAAACTGCTAGTTATACGAGTCATCACTGTGCCACTTCTTTGTGTGATCACAACATTTTTAACAGAAGTTTGCTGTAACAAAGATGTAAGGAAATGTACTTAAGAAATTATGTAATCGGGGAAATGAATAATAATAGTCGGTGCAGGCGGCAGGCGGCGACAGGGCGCCGGCCGCGGGCACCTGCCCTAACCCTTGATTAATTATTGAAGTTACAAATAGCCCGCATCCCCGCCGCGCGTCCCGCGCCCCGCGCCCGCCCATGGCAAATTGCTTCATTGTGTCTCACTTACAGAGACCTGTTGGCCATGGATTAGATCTGTCGAAGATAATGCCGTGACATACTACTCCAGATAAGCTCAAACTTGAACATCGATATTTCCTTCACGAATGCCTCCGGGACAAACGAACGCTCGATGTAAATTTGTCACGGCGCACATAAACAAGCTTCGGTCTCAGCTGAAATTGGACAGAGACATGTTGTTGCGCTATTACAAGTTGGGAAGTAACAAGTCGCGCGGGAACTTGTCACATGTGCACGTAATACGTGCGAGTGCGAACCGCAGCGCCGGCGCCGCTAATTGCTTCCAGAAACTTCGCACTTGACGAAGCGGATTGCGGAGACATTGTCCTCGCCTCCTCGCGGCGCGATGCTCGCCGGCGGCTATTCCAACAGACGTCGTTTCATCTGGCCGTAGTCATTTAGTTGAGCCGAAGCTCGAGAGTTATTATCAAAGTTAGATTGACCATAAAGTCCTACGGCATGTTAACCGAATTGCTCACCGTTGACATCCCCGTAAAATTTGAGTGCGATCGGCCCCGGGCGGTGCGGGGCGGCGCAGAGCGGCGGGGCGGCGCGGGGCGGAGGCAGCGGCAGACCTCTTCGTCTATATTAGCTTTAATTAATTAGCTGCGAGGTAATTAGGTCTCGGCGAGAGTCCTCGATGAGCTATCGCCGGCGTCGACACTTTTTGCTCGCGGTCCGAGATTGCACCCGCCGGCGATTGAACTGCATCCGAGTACCGGCGCAAAATGACGCAAAATCCAATTAGACGACTCCTTGTGACGCGACGCCTCCGGCCGCGCCCGCCAGACCATCCTTTCAATTAAGTTATTAACGGCACGGCCACGGTCGCGCGTCCTGGAAATCTTTATACGAAATGCAAATACCGTCTCTGTCCCCTCTTCCGGTTCGAGTCCCACTTCAATTTAATTTTTGCACGTTTTTAAGTTGAACGCAAAAATTTATCTCGTAGATTACGGGCACGAATCATTAATGAGCTCGCTCGTTTCAAATTAATATTCACTTGCATAAAAAATTACGAAGGTCGGATCAAAAGCGTAAATAATCGATTGCCGCAGGTTTTGGGAAAGCGAATGTTTGCCTCTACACGAATCTTTTCAGTATCACAATTACTCGGCGTCAACAGTGGAATTAGTCATACACTAGTATTATTAAAGTAAATTGATTTTTGTGTCGGTGAACAAGTTGTTTCAAGCCCTACCATTTTCAAACCATTTTCAACCCCAATTACTGTATTTACCTAGGTACTGAGGCCCGAGTACGAATATTCGAAAGCTTCGTCACTTAAAAACCAATAGTAAACGTTATAGAGTTTGTATGACGTTTGGAACAGCGCCCGCCCGTGAGCGTATTTGGAACTAAAATTTAGTATGAGGTTTCTCGATCTCGATACGATAACCGTGACGTTACGCAGGATTGGAAAAGTCGTGCTCGACCCTCTGTGCCTACGCCATCTGTCAGTCGGTCCTATTTTAAAGAGATCTCTCTATCTTTTGAACCGTTACTAGTAGGCAGCCTGGTTGGAATTTCACAGAATATTGCTTAATATTAAATGTTATAAGGAAAAACGAAACCCGTATGACCCGTGTCTATCTGTCCGTCAATTTCAAATAAATACAAATTAACTGTTTCGGAAAACAAAGAAATAAGACAAGTAACAAACAATGAGACACTAGCACAAAGGCGCAATTATCCCCTTAAAAGATCTCTACCAGTCAACCTTTGAGTGGTAATTGTGCTGCGAGACCTTCCGTCGTGATAAATTTAATGATTCTAGGTTAATGGTAATAACTAACACTATAGGTATAGATTGCATGACAAATATATCGATAAACAAGAAATGCTCAATGGTGTAATTGTTAGGTAGGTATGGATGAACCCTCGGTGCGTGAGTCCAGCTTGCAAATTAAGGTGCGATTCCGTGCAACGCCGCGGAATTACTAAGACTCCACTGTCCGTTCGTCTGTCTGTCCGTCTGTCACCAGGCTGTATCTCATGAACCGGTGATAGTTAGACAGTTGAAATTTTCACACGTGATGTATTTCTATGGCCGCTATAACAACAAATACTAAAAATAGAATGAAATAAATAATTAAGCGGGGCTCTCATTCAACAGACATGATTTTTGGGACAAGACTAGCCACTAAATGGCGCTGTCAATCGCTTTGCTTTGTTTTTTTATAGATAATGTTACGGAACACTTCGTGCGCGAGTTCGACTCGCACTTGGCCGGTTTTTTATGAAATATCGTAACAATGTCCATGTTGTTTGCAGCATCGGAGGCACCGCTGGGTATCGGCGGCGTGGCGGGCGTGGTGGGCGCGCTGGGTTGCGGCGCGGGCGCGGTGTGCGCGCTGGTGGCGGGCGCGTGCGCGCTGGCGGCGCGGCGGCGGCGCGGGCGCGCGCGCGGCAAGCCCCCGCCGTTGCCCGCCGCGCCGCGCGACACCCGCGCTGCGCTCGCGCCGCTCGCGCCGCCGCACGCGCCCAACCTCAAGCGGCCCGACCACGACGACACCGAGCCCGACCTAATACCTAATAATTACTGTGAGT